>VXAY01006827.1:523703-545165 GCA_013399855.1 Oxyruncus cristatus | reverse complement strand
AAAAAAAAAAACAAAAAAAAAACACCAATACAACCAAACCAAAAAAATCCAAAATCCACAACCAAATTATTTAATTTTGTTTGGGATTGGCTGTGATTTGATTTAAAAAGAA
Source organism: Oxyruncus cristatus (assembly GCA_013399855.1). Classification (NCBI taxonomy): domain Eukaryota; kingdom Metazoa; phylum Chordata; class Aves; order Passeriformes; family Cotingidae; genus Oxyruncus; species Oxyruncus cristatus. The sequence goes on along the minus strand of VXAY01006827.1, from coordinate 545,053 downwards.
ACAAAACTAGGTTATTGCCTACTCAGAGCCTTGAAATATTTCAGTGTCATGTGAGGTTGTCTGTGTCTAAACGTATTCACATAAACGCTTTTTCACAGGCACATTGTTAAAAATGTTACAAAATACCTTCTTTTTGTGTCACAATTAGAAATGTTTGCCCCACCTTGAAAGAACATTTTGTACTAAATATTCATATGTTGTCTATGAGAACTTGCACTAACATATTATATTCTCCCTCCCCTCCTTGACTAGTTTGAGCAGAAATAGGCGTAATATTGCTAAACCGGTTGAATGTGACATCTGCTTGAGGCCTTGCACCTTTCTCAAGGGCTGCTTTGAGTAAACAGCCTGAAAACCAAAGGGAGAGCCTGATTCACCATTCTGCTGTGCCAGCTTTCCACCCTTGTCACTCTCCTGCTGCGAGGCTGAGACTGAAGCCTGGAGATTTTCACGTAGGGAGCAGCACTGAGATTTTTATCTTTGGATTTCAAACTATTCACTGGGGAGGAAACAAGACCAGAGTAGCCACAGCGCTCTTCAGCTCGGTGGTGAGGTTGGGGTAGCATGACGTGCTTTAGCCCTAAGACAGCAGGAGTTCAGAGGGCATTGGTGGGCATTTCAGAGCCAGATAAGAGCACAGGCTGTGGAGATGCTGGACAGCTTCCCAGGGATGGGCTTTTGCCACATTTTTATTTGCCACCTTCTGCAACCCACTGCCAGGAAACGTGGCAAAAAACCAGCATTGCTTACGAGCTTGCAAGGCATCAATGGGTTCATGTTCCCACTCATCTGATGTAAGAGAGGCTCCCAAATAAATAATAGGAAAATTTAGGAGTAGCCATGCCACCACGTATCTTTTCCCCCACAGACATTCAAGCAGCATTTGTCTGATGTGGGGCTCGTTTTGCTTCCTGTCCACGAGAAGTACTCCCCGCAGAAAACTCCCGCACTGTTTTCTGCACTGGGGCTGGTTAGAGAGACCCTTCCAGGCAGAAAACTGCAGAACCACAATTGGGCTGAGCCAGTTAACAACCTCCCAGCACCCCTGGAATTAATATGACAGTATAAGGCATGAGATTCAGGCTGAAGGCAGCCCCAAATACTCACTGTTATAAGCACAGAAGTTCAGAAGAAAAGCTTACACCACTCTAGGAACAGTAAGTGACCTGGTGAGGGTTTTTTCTAATCGTGGGTATTGTTCTGATTTTATCCCGTGGATCAGAAAGTGAAAGTCACTTTGCAATGAATGGTGTGTGGGGTTAGAACCAAGGCCAACCCAAACAGGGAGAAAAACTCTGCTGCAGACGCCCTATCTGGCTTTGATACACCCTCTCAGCTCCTCCCAGCAATCACTGCTGTTCTGAACACAGACAATTACTAGAACAAGGAGATTCAGCAGCATGTGCAAGATCCAAATAATAAACTCCTACTCTGCCACAGGTCCTCCCTAGCTCCTGTTGCTAGGCCTCTCCATCTGTCTGTCAACAAATAACCATGTCCTCCTGCTTTTAAAATCCACGTCAAAAATCCCTTTGACTTTCATGGAAATAGGTCCCTAAGAAAAGGGTTATTTCTAGCTCTCACTCTCCAGTTATTTTCAGCTGGGGCATACTCTAAAACTGGGTTTATTTTTAAGTGTGAATAGAGGGCTATTTCTGACTGCATTATACATTGGGTAGAGTCAACAGGAAGCACAGCCTCTCTCTGCTGCAGAAACACTGGTTTCACAGTTCCCCGAGGAAATGTCTTGTTTTCATTACCTTCTGATTTTACAAAGTGAGATTGTGCACGAAATGAGCGGGCAATAACAGTAATATGTACCATTCACCACAGATCTATTTTTATGTGTTGTGCTGATTTCATAATGAACTTTTAATAACAATAAAACGTGAAATCTTCACTAGGTTGTTCTGTCTTCTGTCTGAACCATTAATGCTCATTACACACCCACTTGACTTCCCTAACTTCTAGCTTTTTTTATCTTCTGACTGTTTTCCAGATGTAGCTAACTCTTTCCCTCATAAAACTGTAGTGTGAAACTTTAGGATGGGATGTGCAGCTTTGGTAGCAGCTTGTGTGAAACTGCTTTACAGCTTAAATGCACTATACAGAATAATCAAATAACTTCATTAGAGGAAAGAACATCTTGCTGACTCTTACAAGACTGCTGCTGACATCACTGGGCAGTGTAAGCCTCAGGAATTAACAGGCACGACTCAGACCTCTCAGCCAGGCCGTGAGAACAGGTCACTGATCACTTTTGCGCAGGATAAAACAGCAGTTTAACTCACACGTGTTCCAGCTCACTCTGCTGGGACTGGATTCATAGGTGAGTGTTACATGGTGAGTAAAACCACCAAATCAGCTCCAGACGCGCATTGTAATGAGATCCAGTGTTTCACTTGTTGGCATCATCCTAACTAAAGTTCACATTGGCCTGATTAAATGCAAGGGGAAACTATAAGGTCTCAGCTTCTTTCAGTTAAAGTTACTGGAAAAATTCTGTATGACCCAAGTGGGAAAGGATTATGCTCTCCATGCAGTCATGGCTGTAAAAAACAAGTGAGGTTTCTGAGGGAAACCTCAAAATTCAAACAGCACTAAAGCAGGAGATGAACAGGATTTGAGTACAGCTAGTTCTGTGGTTTTTCTCCCAATAAAATGACTGTGATTCAGACGCTCCACATGAAGTTCATCTTACCTCTAACCCGTGAGTATCAATCTGTGGCCATCCCTGCTCAAAGCCAGCCCGAGGTTGGTCCTTTGTTCACTACACATAATGCTAAGAGGGGATATGTTGACATCTAGAGATTCTGAGATAAAACACAGCATTTGGTAACCTCGATGCAACACAGAAATGGCTGTGAATGGTATAAAAGCAGCATCTATTCCCCATCAGACAGCAGAACCACAGCAGCTGAAGTGCCTGGGAGGGATTTTCAGAGGAGGGAATAGATACATCAAATTACACCTCTGGCATGGGCTAACTCCTGCAGAGGCCCTTGGAAAGCTCTCATTTGACCTGTAATACTGAGTAAACTACAGGCATGAGTCTGGGGGATAGGCAAAGCGCCTGATGTGTTCTTCTCTCCCATTCAGATCGGTACAATGGACGCCTCACAGCTGGGCCTTATTTTGGTGGAGTGTTTCTGAGCTTCATGTTGAGTGATTTACTCACAGGAATACCATGAATGTGGCTCTTTGCTAGCACTGCACTGGATCTTATTTTTAAATTATGACTTTCACCACTCTTCTAAGAATAGAGGCTGGCTCTGAAACATCATGTTGGCTCCAGCATTCTCTGAAAGCTACACATTTCTCATCCTGTTCAGGTTTTGAGGCTTCAGTTTCCTCACTGGTGCCTTGCTGGACCAGGGCTGTGATGCCAGGAGGGGTCTTTCTGTGAAAGACCCTGACAAGGAGGTGTCTTTCAGCAGCTCTCTTCGGCAGAAAGAGACCTGCTAGTCTCCCCCAGCAGTCAGGAGCAACAGCAAACCAGAGCTACGCTGACTCCTGGTTGGCAGAACAGGCCTTCCTTATGACTCTGAGAGGCTGGAACAAAAGCCTGGTTATTTAGCAAAACTTCGCCGGAGCTGAACAGTAAATCTCAGCAGCAAAGAGGAGGGTTTCAGAGCTAAGCAATCTGATACTAACAGCAGAGCCATGCTCCCTTGGTGCCCAGAGGCCACGGGCAGGTGTTGCTTCTGTTGAGCAGAGAAGAAAAACTCCGTTCTGTGGCCAAGCACGGGTGAAGATGCTGGAGATTTCTGACACTGTTCAGTGGCTCTGCCTTTGCCTGGCTCCAAATGGGCAAAAAGCCAGTGCTGACAGTATTGTAATGTATGACAAGCTCCAGTAGCAGCTCCAGCCCTGCGTGCTCCAAGAGGCAAAAAGGATTCTTTCTTAGCTGCTCTCTAAGAAATTTTCTGTTCAATGGGAAAGATAGTGACTGTCTAGAAGAGATACAAACCAGTACTAAGAACAAAATGTGGCTCTAGGTAGAAGAAACATTCTCAGGAAAGCAACAGATTCACTGCAATCTCCAGGGGAAAACCAAAATATTTTAATTTAAAAGTACAAAGGCTTCAGCAAGGATAGGGAAGTTCCTTTCACACCCTGCTTTTGGAAGAAAGATATAATGAGCTACAGTGGGTATTAAACAGACTTTGAGGGGCAAAGGTGGGAGCGGCTCTGAATTATTACATGGAGGCAGAACCCGGCTTCCACACCCATTCCCCCTCCCTTTCCTCTTCCTTTTCTCAGGGGTAGTCAGTCCTCTCCCTGAGAGAGAACCATTGATGGAGGAATGTCAGAGGAACTCTCCCGTGGCTTCCGACCTTTATGTGTCTTCTACAGACACCGACCAAGGTAGACCTTATTTAGTGCCGCTCATTGAAGAACTTCAAAGCATGGACGTAACTTAAAATTCGTGTTAACTCAGGAATGGTCCTTGCCATTTCTAATATTACTGCTGTTACGCTACGGGCAGGGAGAGGGAAGAACAGAGATGCAACAACCGTTTCTCAGCAATCGGTGCTGTAATTTGGAATACACTGATTGCCACACGATGTCTCATCACTGTGACTTTTGGCTACAACACTGAAGTTCAGGCTCCCAAGCCCCCTCCTTTGTTCACCAGGCAGACATGTTATTTCGGGACAGAATATACAATGGTAAGGTTGAGTAATGCTATACACTGCGTAGCTCCTCTGGGATCAGAGGGACTCTTTGTAATGCAAAATCCTTCCAAAATATGATTTTTTTTTTTAATAATAGTAAAAATGAATGGCATTCCATCAATTTTTTTTGCAGCCTCCACTGACTTACAGTGCTTTCAATTTCCATTTAAATAATGCAGAAGAGAAGCTGGAACAAGACGAGGTTTCTTGGCAGGGAGTTTGCTGCACCTTAAATTGAAAAGATGATGCGCACATGTTTCCCTAGACAAAATAGCAATCACAACCTGAGTGATGAAAACAGGCTGATCTCTCTCAATTTTGGTGGAAGTACATTGATTGATAGCAACTGAGCACCTGCTAGAGTAGGAACTGGTTAAAGGTTCCCATAATAAACCTTACCTCTTTGAGCTATTCTGAAGATGCTTTCAGGCAAAATAACAGGATTCTATTTAGCAAAAGAAAGCACATGATTGTCTTAATGCATTGTACAGCTGAAGCTGTGATAATGCAGGCTAGAAGATGATGTTTTAAAGTGAAAGGGAAATTAGTTGTAATTATAATTGTTGTTGTCTTTCTGTATTGCCAGCTGTATTGATTACCTTCTTTCTGTGTGTTGCTGGCAACTAGGGAACACGATACATTATCTCACGCTAGTGCTGGAGAGCAGCAGAGATTGGTGTATTTTTAGAAACAAGATTCCCACAGTGTAACTGTAGCAATTGGATGATCATACACATGCATATTAAAATGCCAACAGATGAATTCCTGGACAGTGCCAGCAAACATTTCACTGTTTGGGGTAGGAGGAAAGGGCAGAAATGCACAGCTCAGAAATTCAACAACTGCAAGCACAGCGGTTTTACCTCAAAGAGTGTCCTCTGAGGGATTTGTGGCTCACATTGGCCAGTGTGAAAGGGAAGCTGTGAAAAATAGAATCTTTTCCTTTTCCAGGATGAAAAGATGATACATTTGCAGGTGAGATCTGGTCCCATTACACATGAAATTAGATCTCTGTACCAGTACAGAGAACTGATGGCCACCTCTAGACATCCTTTAAGGGCTCAGTCCTGGGCCTCAGCCACCAGCAGACTGTGTTTGGGGTGCCTCTGTTGCACAACCAAACATAGTGCAGAGGTCCCTGGCTCACCAAATCTCACCAAGACTGCAGAAGTGCAAGGCTTATTGCTGGGCACAGACCGGCACAGATGTGGGCAGACGAGAGATTGTAGGGCCAAGTTGCCTGTAAGCAAAGCTGGTGGTGAGGCAACCAGGTGCTGCTTGGGCAGAATCCATGTGTGGCAGCATCTGCTGGGAACTTGCATGTCTCATAAAGCATTTATATGTCTCATGTCAGAGAATCTGTTTCAGACTCTCTGGGAATATCAACCAGGTTACTAATCCCATAGTTGTGCTGTTTTAGACAGGACTTGTACAGGACCAGTGGAGGTCTGAACCTTTCCACTAGGAGCCAGCCCAAGTGTCTCTAAGCAGAGCACAATGTGAATTCACTTGTAGAAGAAGTAACTAAAGTACACTTGGAGCATTCAGGAGTCATTCAAGTAGTGTCAGACAGATACGTTCCTGTACAGAGTGCACTGTCAGTGTATTCAATATAAACAAACTGATAGTCACAAGCCATCACAGGAGCATGGTGACTATTGCACTTGATAAATCTGGCAGTCCAAATAGCTCACAGACTTTGGTTGTGTTAACAGGAATGTGTTTTGGAGGATAGCACAAGGGATGCTGTGACAGACAGCTATAGCACAGCTGGCCACAGACAGACTTTTCTTTCAGTTCTCTATAAGTAGAATTAGCCTGAAGCCTATTCAATAATCTTTATGTATTTATCACTGATATTGCAGTGATTGCAATTGGTGTTGGAGGATATTTAATGCCCGGTCTTTTTCAGGATCCTGTTACATTTATGCATAAAGATATCGTTCATGAACGGCAACATACCACTTGCAGAGAAAATTCCTGTCTGTCTTTGATGTACCTCTCTTCTGTCCCATTATATGCCCTTTTATCATTTAATAGGTGAATGAATTAAGAGGAGACCATAAACTAACTTCTCAGTGTCATTTAGCTTTCTATACACTTTCATCGTTATCACCTCTTTCAAGGTACTCAGACCTTTTCAACCTAATGACCAAATAACAAACTGGAATGTTTTCTAAAACATGTCTGCAATCCACGCTGTAAGAATTAACAGTCACCAGAGTCAAAGCAAATTGCAGGTGGTGGTATATTACCCAACAGCCTGATGTAAAGGTAAGATAAAGGCCTACTCCAGGGGTGTAGCACAACACAAAATCCATGTGTACAGACTTTGCATATCAAATTTTATCTTCATTTCAGAAAAGCCTCTAATTATGCTGAAATGTGTGCTTTTAAGCTTTCCTACACCTGGCCTCAAGGGAACTCCCCCTCAATTAACTGCAGCCAATGACCCCTTCCGTGTCATTCTCTCCCCACAAGGGATTTTAGACACTGAATCTACACAGCCACATCACCAGACCAAGCAGACCTCCATCTCCTCAGCTTGTTCCCACCTGCCTCTGGCCAGCCTCCAGATAATTTTTGTGTCTTCCTTTATGCTAAAGCCATCTCTTTCTACCTGCAGTGCTGGAAGGGAGTAGCCCGATCTGCTCTCTCAGAGCACACCGCTCCGCAGGGAACGTCTTGTTCTGGAGAGGGCACAGCAGGAAAAAACATCCTTCATAGCACTCAGGGAGATGTGAGCCAGGTTTCAAACAGAAGGCCACAATTTGGTCGCTGCCAGAGACTGCCACCCATCTCGGGCATGCAGCAGCTCCATTTGCCGTCTTCTAAGCCGCTTAGTTTAGACCTCAAACAAGTCCAGAGGGAGATTCTGGTTACCTTCACAGGTGAACTTCCATATACGGCCATGAAGCCACAGGCTGTGATGGTTGGCATGCAGGTGTATGTCAGCACGCCAAAACCTCCACAGCAACTTGTAACCAGGGCACACAAATAAAATTACACACACATTTATTGGGAGAAGGTGGTAGAGTGACTCGAACATGTGTCAACAGCTTCCTGGGGTGAGGATTTAAAAGCGCTATTTGGTGCAATTTTTTTTTTTTTTTTTTGCTTAGGGGAGCTGACTACATTAATGGGAAAACTGGAAGACTTTCAGCAGCAATTCAGTCTGGTCTCTGTGGGTTCCCTTTGTAGGCAGTGGAAAGAGAGATGCTTTTCCAGAGGATGATTTAGCAGGGAGAATTTTGATGCCCTGAATGGTTTTCCAGAGGACTTCGCTCCAATGATTATAAAAGAACCTCGAGGACATCGATGTGCTACCAAACACCCAAATGCAGATGCCTGATCTCCTTTTCACTCACATACACACCCTGTTTTTGAAGTTAAAAAAAAAAAAAAAAAGATATATGGAAACACCAGGCCACAAATGGGTGACTCCAGATGTTTCCTTAAGCACCTGTTAATAGGAAAGAAACTACCACCCTAAGAAAGAGAAAACCAGCTAAAGCTTTCAGTGCTGAAGGCAGAGGATTATGCATAACCAACACAATAAAGAAGACACTTGCAATTTTGCTTCCACAGGGGTTCACCTGTCTTGTCAGGCTTGGAAAGAGATACGAATAAAAAGCCCTGGAAGAAGTCAAGGCACTTAGGGATCACCTGCACAACATCACTCTTCAGCACTCCACAGGCAGTGCAAGCATCTTCTCCACACAGGAGTAAGAAACAATACACTCTATCAAATAGCAATGCTAATTACGTGGGAAGGGCTCTATAAACATGTGACCTTTATTTATTTTTAATTACTTTCCATACTGCTGAGAACGGGGTTTCCTATTAGCCAGATCCAAAGTAATTATTGGTTATGGGAACTTTAAGTGGCTTGCAAGCAGGTCTTGTGCTGCCAGAAGCAGGTGGCAATAAGAAAACACTGTGTGCCTCCCTGTCCACTAAAAGTAAAACCAAATAAAGCAGAACTGTATTTCAAGAGAGCAGATTTATGACTTTGCTTAGGCTGAAGAGGGCACATTTTTTTGTCACTGTCCTTTCTGGATTTTTCAGCATTGGCATATATAGGAAGATATAGAACAGTGCCTTCTTGGAACTGTAGATACACAGTAGCTCTTGGCTGGTGGGTTTATTTGCAAACAGGATTGGAAGTGCTAAATGTTTCAGTATTCAACCTTCATTCCTTGGTGGACTCTACTCTTGAATGTAGAGGAAAAAATGCTGGTACTCCACAGATGTTGAGGAGGTTACAGCAGCAAACAAATCTGACCTGAGCTGCTTTGCCTTGCCAGTTCTGTGCATAGCTTACCATTTTAGCATAGAATCATAGAACATGCCGAGCTGTAGGGAGCCATCAGGATCATCAGGACACCCCAAGAATCACACCATGTGCCTGAGAGCATTGTCCAAATGCTTCTTGAACTCAGACAGGCTTGGTGCTGTGACCATTTCCCCGGGGAGCCTGTTCTAATGCTCAACCACCCTCTGGGTGAAGAACCTTTTCCCAGTATCCAACCTCTCACCTGACTCAGTTCCATGTTATCTCCTTGAGTCCCGTCATTGGTCACGAGACTGAAGAGGTTGGTGCCTGCCCTGCTGCTTCCCCTCATGAAGACCACAATAAGGTCTCCCCTCAGTCTCCTCTTCTCCAGGCTGAACAGACCAAGTGCCCTCAGCTGCTCCTCATACAGCTTCCCCTCCAGGCCCTTCCCCATCCTCGTGGCCTCCTTTGGATGCTCTCTAATAGCCTAGTGTCCTTTTTATATTGTGGTGCCCAAGGTGAGGCTGCAACACTGTAGAGTAGAGTAGGAAAATCCCCTCCTTTGACTCCAAACAGGCCAAAAGGCAGGGATGGGTGAATGACCACGAGCTACGTAAAGTCTGACTCAGCCTGTTTTGTAGTGCTTTACCGAAATGTATATATACCAGGTATTGAGTATTAAGTGATCCCCCCGGGGGGGAAAATGGCACAGAAACCATTTGTTGAGCTCAGTCTCAGATCATGTTGTACATGAGCCTGCTCACCCTCCCACAAGGCCGGAGCCTTTACAAAGGATGGGGAATGGGCAGAGCGCCTGAAAACGGAAAGGGAACAGTCCTGTGGCTCTGCACAGAGACAACACTCCTCCAGCTGTTTATTTAGCTGCTGTCAGAATGTATCCTATTTTGTGAATCTGCCAGCACACAGGAAAAAACATTGGATTGAAACCCTTCGCTCAGCAGATGCAGGACACAGGCTTTTCACTTTCTAAAACAATATTATTTTTATATGCAGTCTTAGCTAAACTCAGGAGTCCTGATGTGTTCTAACTCACTTCAAATTCCTTGTCTACTTTGTCCAGCTAAAGACTGATCAAAAATTTGGGGCTATAGGCTCTAGTGGACTGCAGCAACAAAGGGACAATGATATGTTCATTTTGTTAAACCTGAAGACTTCAGGAATACAGCGCTTTGCATTTACAGGCATTTTTTTATTGCCAGTGGCATTTAGGATGGTGAGGTCTTTGGAGCTTAGAGAAACAGTGCCTGAATATTTTGGGGTTTTTTTACTTATGCCTATTTTACAGTCTCCATGTCAGGATAACCCATTTTAATACACCCCAAGGAAATGAGGAGAAAACCCTCAGATTCCTAACCAGGTTAGAGCTATACTAAACTTTTCATGGGCAAAGATCAAGGCAAGGGTGATCCTACTCTGTCAGAGTGACAGCACTAAGGATGTCATTTAAAGATAACGGAGGTCAAAGAATGAGATTACAAAGAAGGACTGGGACACAGTTTTCTCGGTTCTAATTGCAGCTGTCTCCTCTGCAGTATCCTCTGGAAGAATCTTACATGGGAGCAGCCCATTAGCTGTAAAAGACCATGCATGAAAGCCTCAGAGAAAATAATCTTCATGCAGACAAGCAATATTAATCTTCAGAAAAGCAGGCATCTCTTTTTCTTTTTGTCCTTTACAAGAAAAGTGTAAATACATGCAGGCAGTCACACATAGATTTATTCCTGATCTTCAAAACTATTTCAATGCCAATGAGTCCAAAGCCTACATATGTGTGTTAAGCAGATATCACTCGATATCACTGGAGCTTGCTGCACTCTACCAACAGAGCAACTTATCACCTACCATCCCTAAGGAGACCCCTCTCTTCTAGCAACCATTGCTCTGGTAAAAACAGTGATTCTGGTCTTTCATGGCTGAGCAATACCAGTGCAATGGGAAGCACAAACAGCACCTTTGTGCACCAGTGAAGGTCCTGTGGTGGTCATTTTTTCTTTCTGGGAGCTGAAAGGGTTGAATTCAACATCAAGGTGTTAGATCAAAAGGAACTCTCAGGAATAAAACTGGTACTCAAATGCTACAATCTCACACGCTAGCTGCCACAACTGCAGAGATTGTTTCCTGTTCTTCACGGAATTCACTCATTCAATATCATAATTTTTGACTTCCAAGGGGAACTTGGAGACCACTGCAACACTTACCTAGGGCCAGCATTAGACTGGGGTCCAACACAGCTCTAATCTATTCCTATCTGCTGCTCAATCTTGTCAGTTCCAGTGCAGGGAAAGGAATGGCAAGATGAAGCTCAGGGTGTAACTGTCCAGCCTAACCCACAGAAAAACTGACACTTCTCACACATGAAGGTTTCCCACAGGCAAGAATGAGCCTTGAAAAGCTATAGAGGTAAGTTTATTATGCAGTGATGACTCCTTCTGTACAATCAAGAGAGCAAAACACACCGCAGACACTTAACTGCAGCAGGCCCTGGGGCATGCTTGTAGCTGTGCGATGCAACCAGAATACGTGTTAAAAAACAGAGCAGTAACAAGGTAATAATTGTGAAGGGGGAAGAAACCTATCTGATCCACTCTTAAACTGAATCAAAGGCATCGCAACAGTGTGCATGTAACAGAACCTGACTCAGAGGAAACTGGTCCAGCTCTGCAAAAGCAAACCAGCTCCAAGGCAAACCCCAGCACGCGGTGACTCTCTGTCATGCTTTGTAGCAGGTTATCACCCTGGGTTTCTTCTGTGTAGCACGGTGTTGTAGATCTGTCTGCCTGCATCTCTGTCAGACTGAGAAAGGTGGACTCTCCAGAGAAGTGGCCTAGCTAGTAAGGGTGTATAAATCGTCAGTCAAAACCACGGATGTGTAAGTAACACAGACCTCTCTGAAGGCACGGCCTGTAGGATGATTTAAACATGTCTTGATAATGTAGAACTGCAGAGTGGAAAAATCTTCTCAGTGTAACCTGCTGTCAAACTGCATCTGAAGACCTTCATACAGAAAGATCAGAAGACTCACGGATCAGCAGCCACAAAGTGGATACACCATCCATCCGTTACTGGCTGGCTACAAGCAAGAGAAGAATAGGTCAGTTTGTGACAGCTACCCCAGCAGGTTCAGTCTACATCTTTCTCAGCCCTGAAGCAACCCTGTGAAGGGCCATCTGACAGCAACTGAGTTCCATCAGCACAGTTTAGATAAAATGATCCCAGAAGCTACAAGAGGACATGCGGGGGGAAGGGAGGGGCCAGTCACGTGCTAAAATGCCTACATTATTTTTGAACAAAAGCTGGTTCACGTCCCACCACCTCTTTGAATAAGAAGAATAAGCATTTGACTGGTGGGAGATCCTGCAGTCCTCCTGGAACTCCCTCCTGCTCCACATGACGATATGCACAGAAGTCTTTGCTCCTCAAAAAACCCAGGCTATTGCCAACAGGTTTTGTACCAAGAACTAGTTGCTGCTCAGAGAACAGTGAAAGATCTCATAAACTGCAACATTTGAGATAGGCTGCCAAGGAGACAGAGGCCTGATTTTGGAAGACAGCTGCATCACTAGCAAGGGTCTTGTATCTTGGCCTTTCCACAGAGGAGAACTTGTTGGAGACTCCACCCAGTATGATGCAGTGGTATATACCCAGCGTAAGAACAGTGAGTTACTCAGGATATGCTCTCTGCCCAGGGGATTTCTTGCCAAAGGAGACAAGGCCATTTGCAGCAAAATATGGATAAATATGGATAAAATATGGATTGTGGCCAAATTTGGAAATAAGTATGTCTCTTCTGCTCTTACAACATTCCACAACTGGGCAGTTGGCCTAATGCCATTTCCATGCAAACCAATTGGAGGTTGGCCATCAGTCTTTCATTTAAATCCACTGAACTGCTGACCTACATCCGACCGAGCAGACAGAAAAGACCCTGTGGCCTACATTATAAACAATTCGATAAAGGCAGCGGAATCAAGGCAAAAGATTCTCCTTAGAAACATCTGGCAACCAGCTTGTGCTGAGAACCAACATTCCTTGCAACAAGCCCTAGACCCTATAAAATGAAACATTTATTGTGCTTATTCATTTTTTTTTTCATCTCAGGGGTTAAAAACTGAAAGCTGTGAGACAAGTTCATCACTAATGCAGACCCCTTGAGTTCAATAAGCTTAGAGATGGGGTGGCTGCAGCTCACTGCTCCCTTGAAACGCCACAGGCTGCACTTAGGCTGTATGGTTGGTGCAGAGATGCAGAGAATGGCGAGGGGAGGCACACCCTGGCAAGGGCTCCTGCAGAGTGCATCAGTGACACCACGTAAGCCTGATGGGACCATATCTGCTTTCTAGAACAAAGAAGGTGACTGAGAGACAGCATCCTTTTCCCAGCGCTAAACCCCAGTTAGCCATAATACAGAAAGAGCGTTTCTTCTCAGGGCCTAATGAATTTAAACAGATTGCTCAGGTACCTGGATTTACCTAATCTCATCTTTCCTAGCTCTCCTCACGGAAACAGAGCTGGTTCAGCTGCTCCCCAGAGATCTCTAACTGATTCTGGATATTGAAGGGGTGGAGGTTGGACTTTTCATCTCCTCATCTGCCCCACTGTCTCTGTGCTTGCCTTTGTCATCCTGCTGTTTCCCTCCCTGGCCTGTTCTCCACGGTCCCCTCTGCCTGCTCCTTCCCCCACTCTGCCTGTTCTCGGTACAAATGTCAGGCATTCGCTCTTGCCTCTTTTCTTTCTGCTTGTGAGACAACAGCAGGGGATGACACAGAGATTAACAGATCCCTCCACCTGAGGGTCTCACCCTGACTGCTGGTGCAGCCAAAGGTCGACGCATGCAGGACAGTCCTTCTGTTAGCACTCAAACACACTGCAGCTATCTGGAGCACGGTATTTTCTCTCTGGATTCTGTCTTGTTGCTTATGACAACAGCCTTGTCAGGTAGTTTAGGATCAGGCATGGCAAATCTCACGTATTTCTTGTATAAGAGCTTTCAAGAAAGCAATGCTGTTTTGCTGAGATCTAGCCTTGTTCTGTGCCTACATCCCAGATGCTTTGCGTCTCAATGAACACAGTGCAGCAAAGCAAACCTATCGCAGGAAATTATTATAGGGGATAAGTTTGGCACATGTGGTACTGAAACAAGGCATCAGATATGAGTCTGAAGGACAATGAGAAGGATTTTGACAAATGTCTGTGAAAGGAACCACTTTCCTTGCATACCAGTTGCATTTGAGACAGAAGTTTCAGTTTTCAGAAAAACCTCACCCATTTCCATTTTAAAACCTGGAACTGAATCGTACTTTCATTTATGCTTAATGAACATTTTGTCACTCACTGTAAAGAGAAAAGGACATGATCTTTGTAAAAGAATTCTCAAATTATTTTTATTGGTAAGCATCACTGCCAGTCACACGACATTGGTTTGTGAGGAAAACTCGATCCAAACATCTGAATCTGGCACTTGAATTTCACTGACTGTGTTGACATACAGAAGCGAAACAAACTTGTGTGATTACAACAGGATATTGCAAGTCCTCTGAAATATATACAAAAGAACAGCTGTAGAGGTAAGTTTCAAAAAAAAAAAAAAAAAACAACCAAACAACACATCCCCAAACTCTAAAATGCCTTAGAAATGAAAATGTCTTAAAATAGGTGATAATAGAGATTACAGAATATATATGATACTACCCTGCCTAACTCAGTATACAAGAGACTGCAGTAATAGTGCATACGCAGAGTAAGTTCTTTGCACCTTGGAATTCCCTATCAGCTGATGGGTGTCTGGAGGCTCTTGACTCCTGTTGTCACAGAGAGGAGCTGATGCACAAGGAAGGAGGATGATCAAGGAAATCAACTCACCTTTGTCCAAAAAATAAATTAGTTCATTAAAACAGAAAAATGGTCTTAACTATTTCGAGCACTTTTCATCTCAACTGTAAAAAGCTCACAATCCTATAGACAAGGGACTGTCTTGAATATTTTTATTTCTTTTCTGAAATAAGTATTAAGTTACACAGGAAAACTTTGCTACTGAGGGCTCTAGAAATCCTGCTTTCCTGCTGACAGCTGAGGTACTCACACAATACCATCTTCTAGGAGAAGGAAGTATTGTCAGACCTTGGTTTGGCTATTGACTCTGCTGACAAGCGTTACCACCATCAATATGTACACACACTAAAATACACTTTGCACAGGTTGATGATGAGTTATGCATAAAAATAGGTTGAGGTCAAGTATACACATAGTATTGCTACACTGAAGGCATTAACTTCTACCACTTGGAGGATGTGGTCTAGACCATGGCAGGTAAACTGGGGCTGTTTTGTCATTCGTGGTCTGGTTAATCCACTGGGTAGCCCTCATATGGCAGGAATGTGAGCCTTCATGTTCATTAGACGCTTCAGATCAGCTGCAAACATCGTCAAGACTCAGAAAGGAGCTCCTTAAAAGAAAAAAAACAAGCAAACAAACAAAACCAAGCAAAAAAACCCCAAACCAAAACAAAAAAAAAAAACCTTCCCAACAAACACTGTTGAATGGCAACAACCCTATCCTTGCTCAAACAAGCCTAAGCCAAAACACAAAGAACCTATATTCAGATGTAGGAAACTTCTAAAATAACTGCCATTCCATCTGCTTTCTGTAAATACACAGGGTTCTTTGTAGTTAACACACTCAGGTTTGTTTAAGGACAGTTCTGGGATTTTTAATGGCTTGTGAATCACAAGAGAACAGGCTGCTGATGTAGCAATGCCTTCTCACTTTCCTACTATGACTACATAGAACATAGTACAAGTAGCCAGGGAGATTTGTAAAAAGTGATGACAAACTTGCACTCCAAACAGAAGATCTCTTTGTTCCATCTAAAACACACATTACAATCTTTTATATGTTATGCCATCCAACTATTACAGATGGAGACATTCCTTTCCTTGAGGAGCTGGGAAAAGCTAAAACACCTTTGTTGGATTCCCAAAACAAGAGAAACCAGTGCCTGGTCATTCTGCATGCCCAGAGGTCAATGCTAAAGGAAGTAGCAGCGATGCAGACAACATGGGATTTGGGATATTTACTCGAATATTCCAGAGCCTCTGAAAAGCTTTGAGAGGGACCAGTCCTGCAAAGAAACAGAGACCACCACTTGGGGTGCAAATTTGGGATGGAGGTCAAGACACCAACCACTCCTCAAAGAAACAAGCATCCACTGCTCATAGATCTGTTTTAGCATCTTTCAATGCCAAAGGACAGTGTAGTTTAGTAACAGGCTGCTTTAGCAAGTTCACTCTTTGCTCAGCTGCACCTTTGTTTAACTCAGCTAACAGTAACTGCAGAATTTTTCTTTTACTAACTGATGCCTATTTAGAAGCCAGCAGAAAGCACATATTATTCATTCAGCTAGCTTTGACAATGCCCACCTTATGAAACGACAGCCATAAACAATTTTCATGTAAAGCTTTCGAGGTTCATTGCTGAATTCAGTCAGAAAAGCTCTTTCTGTTTGATAATGCAGTAGTAGGGTTATTTCAGCTATATAGGTCTCAGATAAATGCAATTTTACTGAATTAAAAACATTACAGAGAAACACGCCAATTCATTTTCATGTCAGGATGGGAAAAATCAAACAGCTCTGTGAAGATGAATTGCAATGGTTTCATAGAATCACAGAATCATAGACTATGCTGAGACGAAAGGGACCCAACAGGATCATCAAGTCCAGCTCCTGGCCCTGCACAGAACACCCCAAGCATCACACCATGTGCCTGAGATGTAGTGTTGTCCAAGCGCTTCTTGAATTCAGACAGGCTTGGTGCTGTGGCCACTTCCCTGTGGAGCCTCTTCCAGTGCCCAGCCACTCTCTGGGTGAAAAATCTTTTCCTAATATCCAACCCAAACCTCCCCTGATTCAGCTTCATGCCATTTCCTCGAGTCCTGTTACTGGTCTGCTTCCTCTCGTGAGGGTGTTGAAAACCACAGTGAGGTCTCCCCTTGGTCTCCTCCAGGGCTGAACAGACCGAGGGACCTCAGCTGCTCCTCATATGGCTTCTCCTCCAGAGCCTTCACCATCTTTACTGCCCTCCTTTGGATGCTCTCTAACGGCTTCATGTCTTTTTTTTATATTGTGGCACCCAAAACTGCACACGATATTCAAGGTGAGGCCACCCCAGTGCAGAGCAGAGCAGGACAATCCCCTCCCTCACCCGGCTGCCGATGCTTTGCCTGATGCCCCCCAGGACACAGCTGGCCCTCCTGGCTAACAGGGCACTGCTGACTCATGTTCAATTTGCCTTTGGCCAGGACCCCCAGGTCCCTTTCCACGGTGCTGCTTTCCAGCATCTCATTTCTCAATCCCCAGTCTGTCTGTACATCCAGGGCTGCCCCATCCCAGGTGCAGAATCCAACACTCACCCTTGTTAAAATTCATATGGTTGGTTATTGCCCAGTCCTCTAATTTGTCAAGGTCTCCAAAGACTGTTTTAAATTCGTTTTATGGATAATTTCAATTCTTTAAAAGTCTGATTCAATTGTAAATTAAAAAAAAAAAAAAAAAGAAAATGAAAAATCAAGCAGGACAATTTCTTGACTATCTAGTTTCTGCTCAGCGGTGTTGCCAGATACAGTATAGAGGGAAGCAAACTGCCCGAAGTTTGGAGATTTATCTAGTCTTTGATTAGAGCAAGTTTATTCCCCACTGAGTGGGGGAAGCCAGAAAAACCTTGCACTGCCAGGAGCCATGTTGTATTATATGTATTTTTGAAATTAAAAAGAAAAGAAAAAGAGCTGTAGTCCAACATATTTCAGAAGATATTCTGCACCACGCTGCACAATACATGGTACAGCTTATAGTATAACTAAAATTTACCTTCAGGAACCATGTTGTAAACTTCAAAATGAAAAATTAAAAGCTAAATTGTTTCCCTGTAAATAATACATGCTCAATTTTCTTGAGAATTATGAATGATTAAGTTTTACGGAGGACATGGATGTACACCATAACGAGTTGCCCCTTCCATCCTAAATTCCCAACCCAGGAGGAGTGTCTGAGCCTCCAGACCACGCAGGTTTTTGGGAGAGCCTTTCTGAATCATTTTCACTCACCGCAAGACCTTTTTCCATCTGAGACTTCTGGGAGGGCTGCGCCCTCTCCTGACAGTTCAGGACTCAGTAGCAGCGACTGATAAAGCTGCTTTGCTGCAGCCAACAAGTCAAGGCTCAACCTCGGAGTTACTAAAACCAGTCCTTCTCTATTTAAAACCTCTATTGCACTATGCAGAAGGGCTTCCTTAGGATGAGATATAGTAAAATTGAGATGAATCTATCAAAATTACAACCTTTTTTCACCACGCTGTAAGTAAATAAATGGCTTGGAAGTACGTGCTTCCAAAACATCTCACCATCTGTTCGAAAATGGACAAAATACCATGCTAGAATCATCTCCAAATAAGATACAGTGTTTACAATCCATGCAATTCTGTAAAGGAAAGTTTCATATGTTAAAAATATAACCTTGAAATTAGTGTTGTAACCCATGAATTCCATTTCACAGAACTAATACACGATATGGCTAATGCTATTATAAAGAGTCAGTCTGCCTTCTCAAGCAAATGTAATCTCCCTGAACCAGCAAAGCTTATGCATGAATGGCTAAAGAAATCCCACACACTATGTCAATCATTTCACACTATGAAATGTTTACCTCTTGTCTGATCCTGCATTCAAGTTAAATGAATTTTATGGATTCACAATTGCATTTTGATTAAAGCTTCAGGTCCTAGAAAATTCTGAATACTGCTGAGAAAGAAAGAGAAGAAAATTGTCCTCTGGTCAGACTGGCAGGGACCATTTCAAGGGATTTTCTGCCTTTCTTTGTAGCTTAGGATATGAGCCACTTCCCCAAATCATGTGGGAATTTTACTCAAAAAATTTCCTTCTACTCTAGAACCTAATTACTGACACTGTTGATCTTTCTAGCTCTCTTTCTGAGGCACATGATTGTGCTTGTGGTTTTGGACTGTTGCACAAGGGCTTTACAATTTTCTTTTTTTTTTTAGGTGCTAGTGTTGCAAAATGTGGAATATGTGAAATTTTCTTAAGAAAGGATGTTCTTTGATGTTTGATCTTTGTATACTTTCAAGCCTAATCAACAAGAAGGGAGACTTAATCCGTTAAACAGATCACAGCTAACGAGCAAGCTCTAAGTGATGTCCAGGTGTTAGAAAAACTAATTACTTGTGGGGAGAATTGCCTTGTTAAGGTTTAGGGCTGGATACGCTTCAACAATCTCAGATCTAGAGGGAGGTTAACAAAGCTTGAGAAGGAGGATGTACCACTGATAGTAGACACAAAGAATGCAGAATTTGGGGGCCACAAGGACATTTGGCAGAACTCCCAAGATAAGGAAGAAACTAATAAAGCCAACTCAGCAACTGTGCTGAAATCAGCTCTGGCTGGGTAAAAGGTAACTCTGGCAGAGGGAGATCATGACCACAACTCAGAGACCACTGACCCAAAAAACACACCAACCCAAAAAAAGAGAAAGACTGAGCATGTGGACTAACTAGCTTGAGAAGCAAAAGAATCATTAACCAATAGAAGATAGAGTACTATGGAGAACATTAATAAGAGAACATGTAGCCAATGAACACTAATTCCTTTGTTTGGTAAAATGTATAAATAGTAAAAAGTTTTGACAGCTGGTGTGCTTGATTTGTGGAATACCAGCGAGCACCCAGGCTCGTGCAACTCCAAAATAAATAATCAGTGTCTCTCTCTAGCGTGTAATTATCGGTTTTTTGCACACCGGGTAATGAATCTGACTTTTCTGGAAACACGAGGGCTCATGTCGCTGTCTGTGGAGTCTACGGGCAGCGCGTTATTCCGTATGATCATTCAAACGATTGATACAGCAGCTGTAAAAGAGAAGGTGATTATTATTTTACCTCCTGTAAATATAATTATTTACAATTGGGTGATTAACACTCACAGCCAATGACCACCAATTACACACAGCTGGAATGGAAAATGATTCTTCCTGGGCTAGCACCACACACTGAGGTATACTTTGGGCCCCTGGAACTTCATGGCTACTGCCAGATACTGGGAAAAAAGATCTAGTTTGTCTGTTGCTTTACAACAAAGTATTTAACTGCTTTTACAGGATCTTCTCTGTACCTTTACAGTTTGTAAAACACATTGTTGTACACTGGTTGAAGGTCAAAGACTGCTAAATTACCCTATTTCCTATTCCCTCGTGCTTCTCCTTCTGTCCTGGCAGGTAAGCACAAGCTTTACTCTGTTTCTGACACAAAGCTGGGAAAAAAGCAAACAGCCACCAGGCGGCGAAATAATAGCGAATTAATCACACAGCCTCATTAATAGCCACCCATGAGTACGTTCGGCTATTGTAACAGGATTCCTAACGTCACGGAAACACTGCATTAACAATGTAATTCCCCCATGCTCCACAAAAGCCTTCTACTGCTTATTAAATAATTGCATTAATTATAATTACTCTTAAAGGCATTTTTATTCCACAAACCTATCCCAAACGTGCACAGTTCTACAAACGGCCTTGTTTTAAGCCTTCCCTCAGCCCAAACTACTGCGTGCTTAAACACCTGGTGTGTGCATATATATATGGCCTCTGGAGGAACCAAGGAGGAAGCTCGGAGGTCACCTTACTGTTCTCCACAACCCCCTGACAGGAGGTTGTAGCCAGGTGGGGATCGGCCTCTTCTCTCAGGCAGCCAGTGGCAGGACAAGAGGACACCATCTTAAGCCGTGCCAAGGGAGGTTTAGGTTGGACATAAGGAAGAATTTCTTCACAGAAAGGGCTGCCCAGGGAGGCGGCAGAGTCACCGTCCCTGGAGGTGTTCGAGGACAGGCTGGGCACGTCACTCAGTGCCATGGTCTGGTGGACACAGTGGTGTTCTGCCACAGCTCGGACTCGGTGACCTCAGAGGCCTTTTCCCACCTAATTAATTCCATGATTCTTCAACAAGCCTTTGACATTGCGCTCCACTCGCTGTCTTACCACCGCAACTCGCCAGCGCGTTGCAGCCGCTGTGCGGAGCCGAGTTCACCACAGCCGAGGGACAAACGCCAGGCTTCGCACGTTGCACTTCGAATTCTTAACACGCGCTGGCTCGCGGTCAGAACCAGGCGGCCTTTAAGGTCCATTCCCCCACCACCACCCTCCCAACCCGCTCTAGGACTGCGCGTCGCACCAAAACAGAGCGCACAGCGCGCACAACACGCTCGCTTTTATTCGTTTATTTGCGGGATTGCCCGGCCGGACGTGACGCGGCCCGGGGGCGGCGGCGCGGGGAGCGCCGGGAGGCCGGGGGGCGGTGGCGGGGCAGGAGGCGGCGGCCGGA
>VXAY01006827.1:463149-523403 GCA_013399855.1 Oxyruncus cristatus | reverse complement strand
GGCGGGGTAGGGCAGGGCAGTGGAGGGCAAGGGGGGAGCCCCGCGGGTCCCGCTCGCTGAGGCGCCGCTCCCTCGGCCCGTCCCGGCTTTGTCCTTCGGCGGGGCCCCAGCGTGGGATGCCCCGCGGTGTCCTGGGGTCCAGCTGAGAGAGGGATCAGGGATATGTGGTACAGTAAGTTAGCCTGTCCTGAGTGCTCGGCTTTTCGTGGGGAGCTTTCTCTTTTAAAGCGTGTCAGTCGCTAAATGCGTCTGGAGGTAACTGCTTCAGCCTGTCATCATAATTTAATTATGGGTTGTTTTTTTTTAAAGAAGCAATATATCGTTCTAAAATGGGGTAGTTACTCAAATGGCTATTAGGTCCTGACACTTGAGTTTGCCATTGTAAGTGTCTACCTGACGAACGAAAATATTTTTTTTTCCTTAGAGAAGACGGTGCCTTAAAAAAAAGTTAAGCCCTGGGATTCCCCCAAGGTGTCAGTAAATTGGCCTGTTGATGGTGACAGCCCCTTCCTCCCAGATTCAGCACAGAAACTGAAACCTTCAGGATTTTAATGCTCCTTAAGCAAACATCTGTTCATAAACAGAGTGAGTAGAGGAGCATTGTTGACAGGAGCTGCACTGTGTCGGTCGTGTTAGTTTAGTTTCCATGCATGGTTTACAGCCCAGCGTGCTTCGTTAGGAATAATTTTTCAGCTGTTGGGTCCGTGGCAAAGTGAGTTTGATGGATGCTGCTTTTTAACTGGACTGGTCCTTGGAGACTGAACAAAATTAAAAGTATTTCCTCCTTGTTTTATTCTCTGGACATATGAACTAGACTTGGAAAGCCAATTAGCCTACTTTAAGCATGAAAATGCTCAGTTTTGTTGTCAGCACAGAAGTTGGTGTGTGGGCTCATGCAGCTAATGCATGGGTAGTGGTTCCTACTCCTGAAGTTGGAGCTGTACCTGGAGAAATATAACATTAATTGTGAGAGCCTGGGGAAGAGGTGAAGTAGCTGTGAACTACTGAGGGGTTGTGGTTTCTTTTGAAGCAGTCGTATCAGTGAGAAAAAGTAGCATAAATGTGAAAATATGAGACTTCAGGCTTTAAAATATGAAGTAATGTAGAGAAACTAATGTGGCTATGGTGTTTTCATTCCACATGATATTTGCATTTGCATTGTATGACCTTCTAAGGCAGTGTGAAAGTATGACCTCTTCCTTTTACTTCCTGAATTTGTTTATAAGTAAGCAATTGAAGGAGCTCAGTGTCAGTTTGTTTTTATTCTTTTATGTATTTTAGTTTTGTCCAGGTCACGGTTTTGTTTAGCAAAGGATTTAATAGGCTGTAAAATTTTGAGTTATGCACAGTTACATAGTTCTGTTGATGAAAGCAGCGTGATCTTTCTACTTCTAAAAAATTCCTCTAGTAACTTATTGAGCATTTTAACATCTTAATTACATCAAGTAATATTCTGAAACTTTCACTATTTTGCAAAGACTTGTCTTTCACAGTGGAAATAATAGAACAGCTTAGATGGACCTCAGTCAACTCTTTGCCCTCTCCTCTTGAAATATTCATGGAGCTCCCCTTGCAGATCTGTATTGGTATCAGTTGGAAACCCAGTGATGAAGAAACTGATGCTTGGTCTGGTTGTTTTCACTGTACTCAGAGGCATAATCTTCCTTCAGATCCTCATTACCTTTTTCGACAGAATGTTCCTTCCTTTCTGTGCTATTTTGCTGTTTGACAACTTAAACTACTTTTTTGTGAGTGTTTCAGCACAGTGACACACTAACCCTTTCACGAGGATTCAAAATACTTGGAACTTTTCTGGATAGTCCTCTTAAGAGTAGTGGCTTTGATCCTACTCGTTCCCAGGTGTCAGAAATTTTGTCTGTGAGGTTTTTTTCATTTGTGCAAAAAACCTCACTGTTGAAGCTGCTGCTATTGCACACACAGAAAAGTCTTGAAATGTGCCTTGTTTGAAAACTGACAGTCTCATTTTCAGTAGACTTTCTTGAATGCTGATGTCTTTGGCAATTAAAGTTTTCAATTGATTTCAGTTCAAGGAGTGTTTCTGTATCGGTGCCATTTGCAAGGTGATTTAACGAGTCTGCTTCTGTAAGGCAGATAATTTGGATTTTGCAAATCCAAGAACCCTCTTTTGGGAGAACCCCAGGGAAGGGCAAGTCCTGTTGTCACCTTAGTATATTTGAAAGTTGGTACCAGGGTGAAGGAAATGTGAAACCTTGAGTTCATGTGTCTTTTGAAAAGTGATGAAAACCACATTTTATTCTTTGGAGTATTAGGTGTCCTGCCTATATTGTGTTTTTAATATGATGTAATGTCTGTAGGTGGGATAAATGGTGAATAATATAAGCCTGTTCACTGAAAAACAAGCAAAAATTTTCAGTAATGGAAAGAAGACCTATGTGGTTGTTCTCCCTGTGCAGCTGTATTTCCTCTGCCACGCTGTGGCCTGTAAGAGTGCACCTCTGGGCAGTTGTAATTTGCTCTTTACCATAGTCTGTGCGAAGTTTGAGAGGCTTATATGTGATGGAGAACACACCGCTCTGTAAATAAGTCTCTGGGAACAGTTGGCCTTAGGTAATCTAGTTCTAATACTTTTTAATCTAGCATCTTTTTATCTTAATTTAGAACAGGTTCCCAGCTAGCATGGTTGAGGGTAACATCCAGAAATAGATTTTCTTGGTGAGTTGAACTCCTGTTTTAAAAGGAATTTAAGGACTCATAGGAATGAAAACATACCAGTTATGTGTTACTTACGACATCTGTCTTTACACATTGTGGGACTGTGCACTCTACATTGGACACAAATATTGCATTCCTGCAGAGCCAGATTTTAAACCTGGTTGACTTTCCCAGCCAGTTGTTTGCCTATAGCATTTCAAAATATGCTTGTTCTTACAACATTTCCTCCACTGTCTGCTTACAGATTAAACTAAAGGCAGCGTCTTCATCTGCAACTGGTAAAGCACGTCAGTAGATTTCGAGATGAGACATTTTTTTTTGCTTGTATTAACTTTATAAGGATAACCTGGTCTTTTGGGTTTGGGAAGTAATGCTGTTCTGCTTAAAAAAAGCGTCTAATGAACCAACACAATGTCTAGATTCATATTTTCCTAATGTTCCTCTGATTCCACAGCTAAGCTAAAATGAAATCGGGAGAAGTGAAGCAGCACAACTATTGAAAGTACATGTTTGATTGCTTCTTTATATAGTATAAAAAGGAGGTCTTTCTTTAAAAGGAAGATAACTATATCCAAGATCTGTTTAAATTCCACATTTTTGCCACCTAACACTGCGTTGTCAGTGATGAGAGGAAAAGGAGCACTGCCAAAGAAGTTTGGATATTGTTTAGGCTGGATTGTCTGGGGGTGCCAGCCTGTGGAGGGCAGAAGGACAGGAAGAATGAGATAAGTGCCTGACTCCTGGTGTCAGCCTCCCAGGTTTTGTTACTTTAATGTTTGTTGTACATGCAACACTTTGTGATGAAGGTGTCTTGCATATTCGGTGTTTGTTGAAACCACAGTAATGTACAGTGGTATTGATTAATTCCAAGTGTTGGGTAATGAGAAATAGGGCTTGGAGATGTTTGCCTTACTGGAACTGGAGAACAGTGTTTTATTCAACTCTGTTAATGTCCAAGGAAAAAAAAAAAGAGGGCTCTGAAACTCCTGCTTTGGGTAACAGACCTCCTGGCTGTAACAGCGTCAGGTTCAAAATCGAAAACATTGATTTCTTGGAGGCTTTATGAAGTCAACATTTTCTTGCTGTATTTTGTTTGCTGGTAACTAATTCCAAAAATAAAAGTAAGCTTATTAAACCAGTGTAAGAACATATTGACTTCAGCCTGGACAAAGACTCTCCTTCTGGAGTGGATTTGAGTTGTAAAAATGCTGTTTGAACAGAATCTCCTCATTTACAACCACCATTCTAGAAATAGGTTCTCAGGTGCAGAAGGACTGTGAATCTGTTTTCCTTTGTTCATGAGGCAAAGAAAAGGCAGAATGATAACAGAAGAGGACAGCTTTTCCTACTGGAAACCAATGTTGTGCTGTAATAAGTTTAAATCTGGTCCTTGCTGTGGTATTTTTGGCATCTGCTTGAGGAATTCCCTTGCAGTAAGAGTTAAATTTTCTTGGAAAGATCAGATGCTGGCAGCTGATGACTTGAATCCATCTCTAGCCATTGCAAGGCTTTTACTGTAGGGTATTTCAGTAATGTTGTTGTCATTTCTCTCATGGAGATCTTGATGGTGCCATTTCTGATCATTGTGTTTTCTGTGTGCTTTGAGGGGATGGGTTGCCTAACTCAGCTTTGTTTTCAGAATAATCCACAGCTGAGGGGTTATTCGTTTCTTCACTTCCTCTTAAGGTAAAGGAAACATTCAGCTCTACAAGGGGTTTCTTCTTTTGAATTTACATGCCTCTCTTTAGAGATACTCTTTGTTGCCTCCTGATTTTTTGAGGTCTTATGTAAGAGCCAAACGTGCTGTTTCAGGTTTTGCCCTAGAAGATACACAGCAAAGGAACTATTTATGCCTGCTTTTTGTGTAGTGTAATTACATTGTTCCTTTTGCTGGCATGTCTTTGTTAGACTGTTACTATTGCTCCTTAAAAAGGTAGTGAACAAGGATGTGGTCTGTGTATGAGGAAAGCAGATATTGTTCCCTGTTTACTGCAAACAAATAATAAGATAACCTGGCTTCATTGTAAATGTTTTGGAAACCTAGCTGGTGACCATAAAAAGAAGAGTATGCATTTCCTCTTTACAATTCCTTGCCCTTAGTTCCTTGTTGCCCTAGTTTTGATAAAACTTAAGTCTACTACTTCTCATTTCTAGCATTGCTGATTTCTCTTTTCTCTCTTCTTTTGAGTGTTTTACACTAACCTGAGTTGCGTTCTTAAATGCTTGTGACTTGAGAAAAAAGGTTTGAACCAGAGGCTGCAATATCAAAATTGAATCTTGCTAAATTAATCAGGAATTTTTTTTTCTTTCAAGGAAAATGTTATTATGTACTCAGAAGTATATTGGGGGATTGCACTTATAGTGACTTTTAATAGTGGTCTTCTGTTTATGGTGCTGAAATTTGTTTGAGAAATTCCTTGATAATGAACATTAGAGTGTGAATACAAAGAAACACGTGGACACGAGAAGTTAACTAGTGTTTCCAGTTTGAAAAAAACCAACGAACAAATAGGTAAAAAGACAGAAAAAAGGGCAGAAAATGGCACCTGAAAGAGAATACAATTCTTTAATTTTTTTTTTTTTTTTGAAACTTCTGGGACAACTGCATGTCATGAGCAATTGATGGAAATCCATCTTCAGTCTAATGTTAAACTCTTGAGATCTGCTGATGTTGCTGACACGTGTCAACATAATCCACTCTGAACATGAACACTTGAACTGTGTCAGATTCTTCACCTCGGGGTGTAAGGTTTGATGCCAGAACTGAGTTGTTGCACATTACAAATCATAGAAGTTGTGTGTGTTGTGCTCTGTTACGTAAGTAAAAACTGTTGTAATTTCCTTCAAATAGGAGTCCTTATCATATAGTGTGCTCAAAAAATTGGTGCTTTCCATTTGTTTAAAAAGTGCATGTTTCAAGAATGTTTAAATGAACAGATTAAGTGCGGTAAGTGCATGTTAGCTTTGTAGTTGACTTGTAAATTTGGGAGCCAGTTCCCTGAAAAATACGGGGAAGATAAATAATCTGTATTATTGGTCATAGATTTGTTCAAATTCTGCTTTGGGTTAAACTATGCTTTGTGTTCATCACTTGAAATACCAGGTTTAAAAAATTATATAGCCTAATATCTTGACCAGGAATGTCTGAGCTGGGTATAAAGTACTACAAAAGATGAAGCCACGGTTCCAGCTCTGTTTGAGATTCCAGACAAAGCAGGGATTAACTAAATGAATTAAGGAACAAAGTCGTTGTTCTGTCAGACCTGTGGGTTTTCACCACGGTATTGTTTCAGTGGATAATAACAAATTTCGCTTGTAGTTGGCAGATAGAACACTTTTGGTAGTCGAGAAAGGGGACCATAATTAAATTCTTTCTGAAGAAAACTACATTAAGGCTATAAAATTCCCACGCTGTTTTATATTGTGAAGAGAATTGGGATTATGCACAGCTTATAAATTTATCACTAATTAGTCAAGAGGAGGGGGAATACCAGTATGACTTTTTTTCCTTCTCTTACCATTTGAGTATGTTTGAGTTCTGTAAACAACAATTAAATTGTGTTAACATAACAACCTTAGACTCATTTCTAATACAGGTTCGTATGTTTTGGAGCTCTTCATGTTTGGCTTTTAAAATGCAGCTGTAACATAAGTAGAAATAGTTGACATTTTAAAAAAATATACACAAGTCCAAACAATTGGTTATAAGTTGATTCTTGTGGTTAAACTGATTAAACACTTAGAGTTTCAAACCTATGATCAGATTTTTAAATGCACAATTAATGTTCCTTGCAGATCCTGTTTTGGCAACTGTTACTGAAACATATCTGGAGCATTGTGCTGCTGGACTGCTGCTGTGTCAATGATCCCTGTGGTGTTTTAAAAGTGCTTTGAAATGAAAAATTGAAGGAAGTTTCTTCTGCTGTATGGCAGAAGTTGCAGGAGAGAAAATTTTTAAATGGTCAGAGATCTTCCTACATGTTCAATTGGGCTTTGTCAGGCTGCTTCAGCCCCCATGCAGTCTCTATCAGTTATCTTTGTCCTGTGCTTGTCCTTATTATTCTTGTCTCCCCTTTTTTATGCTAACTGGAAAGAAAAGCAGTCTTGTAGGTAAAATGCCTTTGATTGTGGTGCTTGCTGCTCTCGCATTATTCAGTTTGTTTCCTGAAACTGCACATTGGGGTTATTTTAGATCATCCTTACCTCTAAGGATTTTCTCAACTCTCTTATCATTTATTTTTGGCTGAGGTTAAAATACTAGTGCAGTAAATGGCCAACAGAAAAATGGGTAGGGTTGTTAGGATGGATAGTGTATGGATATATGGCCAGTGTAAGGTAAGAATTACTTTTTTTTTTTTTGTTCTGTTTCTTGCATGAGACCCTCTGGTGTCAGGTGGTGGTGTAGTTACTAATACAGACCTAAATGTGGTACTTCAAATAACTCGAGTGAAAACCAACTTAGACAAGCCTGTAAGTCTGCAAAGGCTTCAAACACACATGCTGTTTGGTGAACCATACGGTCAGATTTTTCTTTTAGTGGGAAAGTTCAGAGGTTTTTTCCAAGGCTTCCGATTCACAGTGTTAGGGTATGTCGTTGGGATACAACAAAAAGCCTTAGGCTTAGTTGCTTTGTCTGAGTCTGATGACTGCCATTTTTGAATTTAGTTTAAGTAATGTTGGGCTATTGATGCATAAATTAAGAGGCTCATCAGCATCCTCCTGTGTCTAATTCCCATCCAAAAAGCTGTGCTATTGTAGGGAGACCACTGAGCTGGTGTTGTCTCTTAGCCAAACAAAAGCATTGCAGCTGATCAAAGTACTTTCCAAGAATTTTAGAGAAACTTCAGGCTGTAGGAATACAATGTGGATTTGTTTTATTACCGAACCAGCAAAACTGTACTTTGATGTCATTGTCTATGTACAGGGCTCTAAGTTTATGTATTTGCCAGTTAGGAACAAATTTAAGGTTGCTTCTGTTTTCTGCTTTTCTTCCCCTTCTCATGAGTCATCAATAAAAGTAAAGCTTCTGGGAAAGGGGAGGCTGGTCTACTTAGATTTTAATTTCCTATTTACTTGAATATAATTGTTTGCATGACTTAATTATTCTAAAACTTTCAAAAGAGGAAAAGTCTGATATGTCTCTGTATTTTTTTTATATATATAATACTTCGGTGCTGAACTTATGCCTTTATTTTCTACACTGCACTAAAAGCTTCAAGAATGGGTCTTGTGGACTTCAGAAATCTTGTTTTCAAAACCAAATGTGTTAGCTTCCTAGCTTTAACTTGGGCTGGCCTTGAAGAAATGTTGAGTATTATTTTGTTTGTTTCAAGAACTAGTTCCTTGCCTTTACCATCTCTTCAGTTTTTGTCACATGGGATAAAATGATAAATATTCTGTCAACTGAATTTTCAAATAAGTGTAACAGCTCTTACTACATTTCAGAAAGTTTAATAATAAATTTATGCCATTACCTACTGAGATTCAACTGGAGATTCAAATTTAAATACGAGGGATGATTTGTTATAGTCAAATAAAGCCATCCATTCCTTTTCCAGGAGCTGAAGAGTGAGTCCCATTGATGCAATTTTTTGTTCTTTCTCTTGAATGTGTCCTGTTACTAAAAAGCTGTTGATTCATGATCCTAGTAGCCATGAGTTCCAGGCACTGTGCCACTCACTGGTTAACCAGCTCCCCTGTAACTTTTAGCGCTATCCCTGAGATAAGGGGCCTTAAGATGGGCACAGAAAATACCTACCAATATCTACCTGACTGGTCTGTTTTCTACAAAAGAGCAAATAGAGCACTTCCACCTCCCAGGGCGTATCTCTGTGCACAGCCTGTGGATCTGCTTCTGCAGTGAAACATTCAGAAAGCAACTGTAGTCTGGATATACTGGGTGTTTAATCCTGGTGTTGATGGCTCACCTCAATAAATTTGGATATAAAGAAGGAATTGCTGCTGTGATAGTGACAGAGAAGAAATGCTGTTATGGTGTTTAGTGAAGTGAAACCCCAGAAACTTATAAACTAAACAGGTTGGGAGTAATCTCTCTGTGAACATTGTCACACTTCTACAAACATCTTGGGAAGGATCTTTATCTCCGTGCAGGACATTAAACAGCAATTGCTGGACCATGATGTAGAAGGGAGAGTGCTCTTGAGAGATGAGGCCTCCCAGATAAGCGAGTGATGCTCTTCTCTCAAATACCTTGTTAAGCAGCTGGTGCTGAGTAAGCCTATGTGGGAGCTTGTTGACGACTTAGGCTTTATTCTAAACAAAATTCCTTTGCGGTTCTCTTCAGTTTGCATGTTAGGAATTACTTCAGGGTTTCATCTGATAAGCATGATGTTCTTTTGGAGCTGCAAAATACCCTTTTAAAGAGAAACTGTAGGTATGTTAATCACCTGAAGGACACCAGAGTTTCCTGGCGAATATCCAAGAGTTGTTTGGGTCAAGTGCTTGGTATTTTGTGCCCCAGAAGAACTGCAGAGCTTCACTTGTTCTTTTACCCTTTGTGTGCTGCTCTTAAGGTGTGTCCACAAAGTCATTTGCTAAAGACGCTGGACTGAAGGATCGTGTTTTACCTGTGTTTCAGAAATGGAATTGAAAAGTCTGCGCTTATTCTGGTGGTTAGAAATTCAAATACTTGCTAATATGTATGGGCTGTTTCCACTCTTTTTCTGTAGATAAGGCTTAGTTTGTGTCGTTGCAGTTCATTCATGACAAGTGTTTTTGAAATGGAAAGAGCTTGGTCATAGCTTTCCCTTTAAGGGTTTTAAGGCATGAACTAGTTCAGTGATATGTACAATTGTGGGTCTATACATACTAGTAGTTACTGTTTCATTAATTGTACCCAACATTGAAGAAGTCAGGATCATTCTTTAGGGAAGAAAATTTTCCATAAACATCTTGCTTGTTTCTGTAATGGCTTGCAATGTTTAAGAGAGTCCTTAATCTGTTTCTATCTAGGCCATGGGAATACTTTCTTCTTTTTTTCTTTTTCCCCTGTGATTTGGTGATTTGTGTTTAAATATTTTATGTATAATCGTGCTCAGCTCTCCTTTTGAAAATAAGCTTTGATGAAGTGTGTTTGGCTCTAGGCTTTACTGGTGTTCATAATGGCACCTCTCAGCTGGTTCCTAAGACAGAAGCAGGCTGGTGGCAGCAGCTGTGGAGACAGCACAGAGTTCCAAAGGGAAACCAAAGAGAAACTAGTGAGTTGGTAGAAAGAACCTTAAACATTAGGGCAGCAGAACTGATGAGTTAAAACTGAGTTTAATTGTGTCAGTGTGTTGCACAACAGATCAAGACAATGATTTCAGCCCTTCCAGCTGAGAACTGGATCATGCAGTAGTTTACAAGAGCCTTGAACAGTCCCTGTGCCTTCTAAAACGAGTGGATTTGGGGAATGTTTCTTTCAAATATCTAATACAGACATTGACCTATACTCACACTTTTAAAATCAGGCACGAAACTGTAAAAATAAAATATATAAGAATACCAGAGCTTGCCAAATTCTGATATACTTCTGTTTTTCCCTGTTACAGAAATACACTAACGTTGAAGCAGAACTAAACAATGGAACCAGACATTATTCGAATGTACTCCTCATCCCCTCCACCACTGGACAACGGAGCCGATGATGATGACGAAGATGAATTTGGAGGGTTTTCTGGTGTGAGCACTGCTGGTGTGGCTTTTGCTGATTTTGATGCACCTGACTACAGCCATCCGAAGGAAGAGTTTATACCTACGAACCACTTCATCCCACTTCATGATTATTCTGAAAATGTAGCTGGCATTGCAACTTTCACATCTGTTAAAAATGTTAAAGACTGCACTGCAGAGCTTCCTACTCGTGCTAAGGAACTTTCTGATATGTCAGCTACTAGTACTATCAAAGAGAAATCTAAGCTTAGAACTTCAGGTACTGCTTTAGAAGATGTAAACAGAAGGGGGGAACAAAGAGACAACACTGGAAAATCAGAGGGTTTTTCTTCTCATCCAGTTAGAACTGGTGTAACAGTTGAGAGCCAGGATGAGCAAATAGATGCTTGTAATGGTGAGAAACTTCCATGTCTAGAGATTCTAACAAACGGATTTGCAGCATCAGACCCTGTGAATCCTCAGGGAACAGAAGATCTAGACAGTATTGGTGACTCAAAGGGACTGAAAACTGTTAGCACCCATAGTACTGAGCAAACTTTGAACTCAATGCCTAGCTCAGGTGAAGACTTTGGAGATTTTGCTACGTTCTCAAACAAAAACCCAATCCATTTAGAGGGCACGGGGCCTACAATATGCAGTGTTCTTAGTGAAAGAGGCTCACTGAGCATTCAGGAGAACAACAGAATAAACAGAGTAACTTATACTGAAGAAGAGGTTTGCATTTCAGATGTTAGTTGTGAGCAGGGTCCCTCAGCACTGGAAGATAGCGAATTTGCAATTTCTAGTACGTCTCAAGCAACTGGAAGTTCAATATGCACTACTGAAAATGGAGAGCACAGTGGGAGGAGAAGACAACATTGTGTAGAGAATGGCAAAGATTTTCACAGGCCTGATGGTTCTTCAGAAGCAGCAGACATCAAGGTTGAGAAGATCCAAAGCCTAAGCTGTGATCCTGCAGGAGAAAAATCGGGTGATTCTGAAGATCTTAAGAATGGTGGAAGTAGTACTGAAGTTGAAGCTTGCAGTGACATGCATGAAGATGTTTTTGGTGACTTTGGTTCAGCCAGCAGTGCATCTCCCACCTTCAGGAATGCTCAAGAATCAATAAATGATCTAGATTTGGAAAGAACTTCTGAACATCCTGCACGTATTAGCAAACCTAATGCTGAATTTGGTGAATTCAGGGACACAAGTACTGTTTCTCAGCAGCCAGCAAGTTTGGGTCAAACTGAACTAAAGCAGGCTGCTGACACTTTAGAATGTGATACTACCAGTAAAACTTCTGACTTAGACTTCCAGCATACTACTGAGGTAGGAAATGGTGATGATAGTGAATTTGGAGACTTTGATTCAGTGCCAAAACCTCAAGATGAGAGTGTTGCTTTCCAGGACTCAGACGACTTTGCGGACTTCAGTTCAGCAGGTTGTAACCAGGCTACGGACTGGAATGCTTTTGAAGATGAACAAAAAGACAGCTGTTCTTGGGCTGCCTTTGGAGAGGAACAGGCTGGTGAATCTCATCACAGAAAAGAGACATGGCAGTCACATAGGACAGAAGCGCCTGCCAGGAGTGATGGCCCAGTATTACACAAGACTGACAGTTTTGCTTTAGCATCTTCCCAAGGAACTATCAGTAAGCGATCTCAAGAGCTAACACCTTCAGTTCAGGTAAGGGTGTCCTTGATTTTGCTCAGCCTTGTTCTGTTCTTGTGCATACAACCCTTCCTGGTTCCTGCTTCTGCATACAACAAATATTTGAATAGTCCTTGTTTGTCTTTCAGGAGAGATTTAATGTGGTGTGTGAGACAGGCTGAAATGAAGTAGTATGCTGCGTTTGGATCTTGCAGCTCTTGTCCTGTTACTTCCTGCAGAAAACCGAGCAGGCTGTGCTGGAACTTGTATGCATTTGTTTTGATGATTGCATGTGATGCTTTACATAAATTGATCAAAGGAATAAGCCAGCATGAACATTTCAGAGCTGTGATAGTATTTCCTTTGCTCCATTGTTAATTACTTTTGGGGAGGCACTCTGTTGCCTTTTCATAAAGTAGTGGGGTGACTGGAAGCTGGGATTACTGGTTCCCAAAATTTTTCATCACTGTCCTCTGTCGTGTTTTCAAAATCCGATTAAAAATGATTACTGGATTTGTAAATAGCTGCACTCATTTGCTTAGAGCAGAGAGCATGATAAAACACAACCTGTCGAGTTCTGTCCCTGGTATTTCAGCTCCTGGGAAGTTAACCATTAAAACATTCTTTAAAAATAAGTCTCTGTTATACATTAATTGTGGGAAGCTTCACATTATAGCAACATCACAAATACAGGACTTGTGGTTTGTTAAAGCTGCTGCTACTTCAAATTAGGAGTTCCAGGGAGAGTGAAGTAAATAGATTTATTTCTTACCACACCCCCTCTGTTTTCTGCCTTAGTTGATAGGCATTTATTAATTCCTAATTAGTTACTTCCTAAGTCTTTTCGCCAGTAATTTTTGAGATCTATGCCTGTTCATACACAGACTTTTTTTTTACCAAGTATTTAATACTACTTTTACAAAATTCAGAACAACAGTTTGAATTTAGAATTCTCTTCAGTGCTTCTTTTTATTCACATCATCCCATGTGAGTAGTTTAGAGTATGCTCTGTGTTTTGTGAAGTGTGCAGCAGCGCCAGCAGTAAAGGGTGTTAGTGGTGATATGTGTCTGAAAGGTTTGGATCTTCTCTGGCAGTAAAAGGAAATGAGGTAAGTCCTTTCTTCCAGGACCTTGGTTGGTGACAGCCCTGCCTTTTCCCGTTTCCTCCCAGTGACAGGTGAAATGGCTTTTCAGAAGAAGGTTGTGCCAGCTGGAGCTTTGCCAGCACCAGCAAATGGAAGAGGGCTTTTGGGCCTTAGCACTGGTTTCTTGTCACGTTAAAAGCTGTGACCCTCAGGTCCTTACACTTCCTGCTTGCTGTTCCATGCAGTGACTGACACACCACATCTCAAAGGGATTTCACAAGCCAGAAAAAAGGCTCCCAAGTGAACCTGCAGAGAGATTTTTGTGCCCGTGCAAACTCCTGCTTATCATCACCTGAATGTGTTGGTCCACTTCTTAATTTGAAAGCACAAATCTGTTGTTACCCATTCTGTTCATCATTCACCCATAAAAATTGGAGAGTGCTAAGGTCATTAGTGCAGTTAATCTCAGTTGTGTATCTTGCCACTTGGCTGTCCAGAATCTGACAAAGAAATGAGGTGGGGAGATGATTCTAGTAAATCATCCCTTTTATTTTCTAGTTAATTACACTATTAAGGGATAGTGTAAAGGTTTCAAACATTTATTTTAAAATTTTCTGTAACTTTATGATGGAGTTTTAGTAGAAAGCACTTCTGAATGTAGGTATTTAAAAAAACAGAACCTTCAGAGGCTCTGTAATTAATTTTCCCTCCTCCCCAAGTCTGCTTTAACAAATATAAAAGTAAAGTTAACGTGGAAGTTCTTTGCTCAAGATCTGGATGAAATCATACGGTAATTTGATTAGATTGTAAAGCAAATTTTAAGACTTAAATGGGTTTTTTCATTCCCTCTCTTTATGCTGCAGTCAGTTGTGACTGTTTGGATCCCCTGACAGCGAGGAAGTACAACTGTGACCATATTTTACACAAAGCTGGAGAGGAAGTTGAGCTGGACATGTTTTCTCTGTTGCAACGGTTTCCTTAGCCTTGCAATATGAGTTAGTTGCTACATTTTTTTTTTTTTCCATTAACTCTTAAAGCCGTAGCTTCACGTTTTCAAAATGTACTTTGTATTCTGTAAGTGTCTTAAAGTTTTGGAAGGATCTAGTAAAACCTTTTTATATTAAAAAAAAAAATCTTGTTTTAAGATTAAATAGTAATTCTGGTTTTAATCAGCTGAGCCACAGTTTACTAAGTTGCAGTTAGGAATACTGAGATTAACTAATGAGTCAACATGAGCCAGGAGACACTCCCAGAGTGCAGAACCTTAGTAAAATTAAACTCAGATTTTGATCAGCTTCCTTGCTTTCATTTAAGATGATGTCACTGAGGTCAAAACACAAAATACAGCATTTTAAGGTATTTACCAGTCTTCTGTTTGCCGTGTATTAAAGCTGAGTTCTGCAGCTGTTGGATGCAAGAGCAGGAACACTTGCATGCAAAATAAATCTCACGAGAGGTAAATGAATGAAGTTTTCTACTACCCTGCCTGAGGAAGGTTAGGGAGGAGGAGATCAGTGTGTTGCTGGCACATCTAACAAGCAATTGCTGTAGCAACCCAAAGGGAGCAGAGGAATACTGCATGTGTTAGATACTTGAGATAGATGTGAAAATCGAGAGCTCAGCTTAGGCTAAGGGTGGACTGGGATCATTTACAAGATACTGTATACACTTGACCTGTGATGGTGAGGCTGGGAGAGTCACTGTAATGTGGTAGTGAAATAATTTCGAATGGTGTATAACAGAATGATCCTAATGGAATTCTGTACAAAGGTAGAAAATTGAAAAGTATACTTAGCTTTGCTGTTTAAACATGGAAATGGTGTATACAGCAATTTTCATCCATCCAGAATGCAGCATGAAAGCAAAGTTATTTATCAGTAGCTCAAGTCTCCTTTCCAAAGGCCTCTGTGTGTTTTCCGTTCTGTTTTCTTAATTTTTATATTCTGGATGCGGAGGTGGCAGCAAACTTTTGTGCTTTCTGAATATGGTCTTGATTGTACAGTGTGTGTTGGTCAAACTGTTTTAAAGATTGTGGATTTGGTATACTCTTTAATTAAAAAATAGACTTTGCTTCAATTCAAATATTTAATCCATTTTTTTATTAGAAAATATCAAAGACGAAACTGAGGCGAGGTCACAAAAATGACCTTAAATAGTGACATGTAGTGGCAAAAAGATCCCTATGCCTTTTTTTCTTTGCCTTTGGTCTCAGGCTCTGAATCCTGCCCACAATCTGCAGTGCAGGATTTGTAACATGCTGACCTCTTCTATTCAGTAGTGCTGTGTAGAGGGGAGGAGAGAAAGGGCTTGGTGTTTTCAGTTAAACCTGCTGAAAGAATTTGTGACCCCTTAGAAAAGGCTCCAGTGTCAAAGGCTAATGGACACGGATACACAGGCTATTAATTGAGCCCATATTAGTGCTGCTGTACACCTTAATCCATTTCATGTCTGTCTTCAGCTGAAAACATGTAATACTTGGTTTTGGTAGAGCTGCAGTTTGCTTTAGACAGAGATGTGCCTTTGTGTTCAGTAACAGATTTGGGATGTATCTGTGGGTGAACTGGTTGATTTAACGAGTCCCTGCACTATACCATATGCATTAGTCCCTTTTAAGTGATCACATTGCATGCCACTAACTTATGTTTATAGGGGATGTAGGGCTTGTAGCACTGCTTTCTCCATGAGATGGTGCTGAACATTAGTCAGCTGAGGGGGTTACTCTGCTGCATTAAGAATATATGTATATATATATATATGCACATATATAGGACTGGAGCAGCGAAGCACAAGAGCAGTTATAATCCATGGTAATCGTGTGGGTGGGTAATACGGCTGTGCCTCGCTGTGTTCAAGGAGCACAGGCATCTCTGGAGGAAGAAGAGCTGAACAGTGGCTTGGTTGGGAGGCCAGAAGTCTTACCTGATTTAGCTGAGAGTAAAGGAATCCTGAAAAGTGATAAAGGAAAATGTGAACAGTCCTCCAAGTGGGTTTTAAGGTTCTCCACTGATCAGAGAGCCTGTGCTCACAGGCTCTGCCTCTTCAGATGAATCCGTGTGGGCGATGCACAGTTACTAAGCCACGCATATGCATCGAGACAAAGAAAACCCTGGATCACTGTCACTTGGAGTGTACTTTGTCTTGGGCCGTGATCATCTTTTTGGGAAAATGTAATTATGACCATAAAGATTTCAGCCATCCCGGTTCACTAAGATAAATTAGTGTTGGCTAAATTATGTTCGGGCAGTTAGGTAGCAATTTGCAGTGCAAAAATATCTTTCTGGAAAGGTTTGGGTTTCTTAAGTTTCTTAAGTGTGTGCAGCTGAATAGCAGTAAAAATCAGACTATTAAAAGTAGCCCATAATTGCTGTTTTTCAGAACAGACTGGCTAAGGGGAATCCTACAAAAGAAAATAGTTTGAGAGGGGTTTTGTTTTAGCATTACCATTGTTTGTATATCACAGGACAAAATTATTCCTTATTTTGTAAACTTGAGTGTTGTCTGCTGGACTTCCTCGCAGAACCTGACTGAGAAGTTAGTACAACACCGGTAGATAATAACATAGCAAACTGAAATGGTCAGTAAGTTTTATGTAGTCACAATAAATAGCTGTTAAACTTCACTTTGCTGGCATGGCAGGGGCAGGATTTGCTTCTTTCTTCAACTGAGGGAGAATAAATGGTTAATGCTTCCAGCAAAAAGGATGGAGACGGCTTCATACTTCTACCCTGAACTTCCCTGTGCTTTACAACTCTCTTGTATCAATCAGTAAAGGGAGAACTCTTGTTCTTTTTTTCTAAAGCTACTAAATTTTCAGATTCGCTTTGCAGCTGATCTCAAAACTTTTATAGTTACTCTTTAAAAAGGGATTTGGCAAATTTAGGACTGAGGTTGCCTTCTTTAATTCTTTAAAGTATTGTAGAAAACCCTGAGTCTTCATTTCACATTGGTGAGGGTTTTTCGTTCTTGTGGCATCCTTTTTCTGGGTTGCAAATCTCAGTTTAGGACAAGTATTTTCATTATAAATTTCCTCTGCTAATAAAAACACCACAGTTCAATTTTTTACATCTAAGAAATTTGTGGCACC
The DNA here is from genome assembly GCA_013399855.1 of Oxyruncus cristatus. NCBI lineage: Eukaryota > Metazoa > Chordata > Aves > Passeriformes > Cotingidae > Oxyruncus > Oxyruncus cristatus. The sequence continues at coordinate 506,237 of VXAY01006827.1, read as the reverse complement.
ACCTCATATTTACCTACTTTTCAAGTGGGGGTGGAGAAAAGCCATCGCATTTAAGTCATGAGAAGTTAAATAGTGTTCTTTGTAAGCTTTGCTTGTCTTTTTTACTCGGGAGTTTTTCTGCCTGCAGCTGTTCCCTCATTGCTTTTGAGGAGGTGTTCCCTTTGCTAGGCAGAGCCTGCACATCAGACAAAGAAATAAATTGTTGCTGTGTGAAAGGGAAATTGATTCATAGTTCAAGTAGTCCATAAACCCTTTCAAAGGAAAAACTGCTCCCATGTCACTAAGAACTTAGTGATTTGTTTGTTTGCTTATTGCATTTAGTTATCTGCTTAGCTTTGTTTAATGCTGAGTCCAGAAAATTTTGAGGCCCACTGAAGCTGATTTGGTGTGTTCCCCATGGTGAGTTGCATCAGTTTTTCAGCTCCCTTGTGTTATGTGTGTGGTCACGTAGTCTAGCTTTTAAAAAAAAAAAAAAAAAAAATCCCCAAACCCCCTCCAAAAAAACCCTCAAAAAACCCCAATAAAAACAAACAACCTCAACACACCCAACTCCCCCCCACACACATGGTGAAGGTACAGGAGTATAGGGCAAGTTAGTTCCTCACAGGCAAATGTGCTGCTGGAAAATAGGGTTTGGTTGTTAGAAAACCCTCCAGAGGGAGTTTCTTGTTTCACCACTACTTTATTTTGTTAAAATGGTCATAAATACCTGTGCTGGACACTGCAGAGCAGGGGATTCACAATTTAAAATAAATAAAATCTTTCTGGTTATTCAGTTTCTTTTCTTGGCCTCTGGCCCGTGAGCTTTGTTCTATCATTTTTTGAGAGTCTTCACTCAGCTTCTAACTAAGAAGCCAATCATGTCCATACGAACTTTGTTCCTTTCCTAAATTATGCATTTAGCGTCTTGGATCCTTTATATGCTCCTTACTGTCTCCTATGTTTTTCTTGTATTACATTTCATATAAGCTTCAGTATCTGAGTATGCTCATTAGTGTAACTATTACACTGGTTTCATTTCTTAGGTCTTCCAGTTTTGTGTTTGATAGATGGAAACAGCCCAGAGGTGGTGTTGCTTCCTCTATGGCCTCTTTTCCTGGCAGGAGGATAAGGAGGGCTTGAAGGCATGCTCTGCTTTTGGCTCTTCCCTTCTTAAAGCACCTCTGAAGGCTGCCAGAGCAGAGATGCTGTGGGCTGTAAGGGATTTCCTAAGGGAAAAAAAAAGGATTATGTTGAGAAATGGGCTGTGCCCTCCAGTGAAAAGAGGGGAGGGAGGAAGGACAAAGTGCCACTCCACTCTTCATCTTCTATCGGGAAGAGGAGCTCACTGGATGAGCTCTTGTGTCTGCTCTGCAGTTCATATCTGATTGGAACCACAGGGAGAAGCAAGACTGGGTTTTTTCCTGCTCTTGTTCACAGAGTTCCCTGAAACTTCATCCAGAGAGGCTTTACAGCAGTCATGTGGTGAAAACTGAAATCAGCTGTTTCTGTAGTGGGGCTCAAGTGTGTTGTCTTTATGCAAGTTCTAATGTTTGCTCTTTTTGTAGCTCTGAAGAAAGGCAGTGACCTGTCACTGTTGAGTTCATGTGGAGGAGGGTGGAGGGTTTGGTGTCCTGGGTGGCCAGTGCAGATTTGCTGTGTTGAAGGAGTTCATTGATTCTACAGTCTTGTGGGGCAGAAGAAGAGAAAGACAAATTCTGTAAACCAAGAACTTTAAGTTTCTAGCTCTGAGAGCTGGATCTTGCCCCCTATGTAATTGCCAAGGACATAAATTCTAATCCTGTGGTTGTTCTTATTTTAAAGTCTGTTACATCTGTGGTATTTTGATTGGTTCTGGTGGTGATTACTACATATTTAAAAAGTCTACCGAAAAACTTCTATGCAGTCACAGAAACCGTGGGGATTTTAATTTATCACTCTTTGGAGAATCACAGCTAATGTTTAATGGCAACTCGAGCCTTTGTTCACATCTTCAGCAAGTCCCTGTAAGAATTATTCTTCTCAAATGGTTGTGCAGAACACTTCGGTATCAAATGCTTTTAGTGACATGAAAAGTGGATAAAAGTTCTCTTTTTCTGCCTTTTTTTTTTTTTTTCCCTGAAGACAGACATGACATTACTTCTGTCATACACAGTAGTATTTTCTTAGTCTGATCTATGCAAACAGTAAATTGAGGTTAGTAGGAGATGGACATTTACACTAACTTTAAAACCTTGGTAATGCCCTTTATACCTGGAAGCTGTGGCCACGGGATTTCATTACCAATTAGGAGAACAAGTTCAGCTGTTTCCATTAGTGACATTGGCACTGCCCAGAGATGTGTGTTTGTGCACTCATCCCTGTGTGCATTTGCACACACAGAATTAATTACTCTGGTTTGCTATGGAAACAGTTCTTTGTCGTATAGAAATAAGGGCTCAGCATTTCTGGAAATCTGGAAAAGATGACAGCAAGTGTAAAGAATGCTATAGTTAAACTGTTCCTGAAATTTTAGCACCCTTCTTAAGCTCAAATTTGAAACAGGATGCTGACTGAGATGCTGCTTGGTTCTTACAGACTTTCTGTTAATTCTTTCATTATCTAAGCGAGCATTTTTGGTCACTACCATGTTCTCAAATGTTAATTCCTTTCAAGAAATGCGATGCCTTGCTGTTTCCGTGATCCAGTGCCTTTCATCTGCCTCTTTCTTTTCCCTGGGGGTATGTACTCTTGCTGTATTACAGAAATGAAGTAAGCATCACCTGTTGATTTAAGATAAGGCCAAGTGATATGTTGTAGGCAAAGTTCAGTTTTAAAACTGAAGTAGAGTATGCTTTTGCGTGCTGAAGCATTAGCCTAGAGTCTGGAATACTGTTTAGTTTTACTTCCAAAAAATTTAAGTTAGTGTCTTGGTTCTGGTCAACAAACACAAACCAGCCTACAAGTATTGTGACTTACTGTATGGCCAGGATGATTGGCATTAAGGGGCAATTAAAAGGAAAATTATATACTATAGAACATGGCTCATTATGGTCAGAATATCCCAGTGAGGTAATGAAGAAATGAAAAAAAGGGGTGAGTGAGGTAAGCTCTGAATTCAGATCCTTTGTGCATTTTGACAGGACGCTTTGCAAATGACTGACCTGGTGGCTGTCCCTGTTAAGAATTTCTTTCACAGGTAGTAAAGCTGAAGAGTTGATATTTTAAACCAATTGATTTTCCTGCTTTTTTCAGCTAGTGACTGAATAGAGAGAATAGTCTGGACAGACTCAGTTCCCAGTTCCTGACTCATCATCCAGACTCCTATACAGAATCCAGATATTCTGATAACGTGGTGTTTTCCTCTGTTACGTTTGCTGGTGTACATGGTCAGTGAGTTGCTTGATTGAGACAAGAGACAAGGCAGATTTTCAGCTACAAATTCAATGAGAAGTGTTGTAGGTAACTATTGGAATTGTGCAGCAGATATTTTGATGTGTAAAGGTTTGTCTCAACTGTTCTGATTGGTCTAACTTCCGCCTACAGCCTTCTCTGAACTTCATTTCAATTGTAACAAAAACCCCTCTGTTTGGAGGTTTATGTGTGTAAATTCAGCGTTGTTGCTGGAATACGCTGGATCTCCACGGGAGGGCTCTGCTGGCATAGCTATGACAGCACTCACCCTGGGATGCTCCTGGGATTTCCGCCTCCTCGGTTTCTTTTCCGTTTCCCCAGTGGAAAAGCAAGTGTTGGAGCTCCTGGATGCTGCCCTGTGTGCGTTGCAGCGGAGCACTGGGGAACTGTTTGTTGAGGAGCTCTAAACTAGAAGGACAGAAACACTGCTCTTATTGCCAGGCTTGTGCCTCCTTTCTTTAGCAAGAAAAGAGATTCAGGTGTTTGTGGTAAAAAAAATTAGTACATTAAAAAAGGCTTTAATTCCATTTTTATGAGCATACCTGGTGTTTTATTAAATATTAAGAGCTTGATGGTTACCTATTTTTAATGGGTTGAACTGGGGAAAAGAAATATATTCCCTATTAGTGGTACATCTGATGTCTGAGACAGTTCCTAGAGTTCCAAGAAGTTGAAATTCTGTCTATATGGAAATACAAGAGAGAGAAGAGAGAAAAATGTAAAGGAAGAACTTAAAAAGAAGAAAGCATGTCAAAAAAAATGGGGGGCGGGCATTTTTTTTGTTGGGTTTTGGGGGGTTAGGAGTTTGTTTTGATTCCTTTTTGGTTTTTGTACTAATTCCATCTGCCAAGGCCCAGTGCACGCTGTGGAATTAAAATGCCTGGTAACCATTACTACCAATATGTACTGCTTATATTACTGAGACCTTGTCCTTACATAGTGTAATTCTTGTTGCAAACATTTTCTACTGATTTATAACAGAGTGACTCTGGTAAGACCAGATCTGGTCTCTTCTGTAAGAACTCACTTTGCAGTGGGTACGTTCCTTACCGTTTCTCTGTAGCTGAAAGCCTGTATTTGGTGTTTCAAAAGTCTTGTGGTCCTCTGACAGTTAATATTTTGCGGTGAGTGAAACCTAGTATTAGCTACATATTGTTTTCCATCTTACTGTTATAATTTTGGACTTCTTATCTTTAAAGCAGTTAACGTAACTTGACAAATATTTTCTCTTTGATATAGACAACATTGCTAAGTCGTCTGGAACGAATATTTGAAGTCTGTTTTCCTTCCATGCCTGTTCTTGAAATTGAAGAAGAAATAAGTTCCTTGAATCATTTACTGGAAGCAGGGGAAAAGCAGATGACAACTGAGGAGACCTTAGCAAATACTGGGTAAGAACCCGCAATGCAACAAACTGAAAATGAACTTAAAACACGTGTGGCAGTAAATCAAAATCAGTTGTTTGCATCAAGCATTTGAGAACCTATCGAGCAAAAATTAGCCATCTATCAGAATGCTTGTTTTTAGTGACTGCATATGCCAGGAGTATTTCACTTAGCAACTTAGCAGCATATCGTCTTTTCAGTGATGCCTCTGAATTAATTGTCTTATTAGTTACACTTGATATAAATTACTGTATTTATTTATGTGATGATGTAGTCTAAGTAGGTTTTATCCCGTCTGCTGTGGACACCATTTTCCAGTAAGAAGTCTGAACTATAATCGAGTGAGAACACTGTGCAGTTCCCCTGGGTGTTGGGCTTGGGCATAGGTTTAAGTGGAATATATAATAAGTCACTTACATTAAAACCCAGAATAAATAATCAAGGCTGCCAGGCTGTTTTTTCCGGTTGATAACTTGGCTTATGATGGGTTGTACAGGGAACTGATGGACGTGTGGACAGAGCTGCAGGATATCCATGATGCATATGGACTGAGATACCAGTGGGGTGGCTCCCACAGCAACAAAAAGCTTTTGTGCTCCTTGGGAATCGACACAAGAAATATTGTGAGTCTGTCTGTAAAACTGGCTTTCTAAATAACAAAGATGCTTTAAATGTAGGATCAGGTGGAAGTCGTTTTGTGTGAGTGAATGCTTGTCACCTAATTGCATGGCTGCACTCAACGTGGCTTTCCATGACAGACCATCTGACAACTTTTTATAAGCCCTATTAATATTAAAAGCGATATTCGTTTTTAACCATTGTTTTATAATTAACATAGTATTTATTCTCTAATTATAATCTTATGCAAGTTATGTAACATTGAAAAACGTTTTCATCCCTGACACAGCTCTTAAGTAAATTGTTGTTGTTTTATCAGCTTTTTACAGGCAACAAGAAACAGCCTGTTATAGTACCCATGTATGCAGCAGGACTGGTAAGCTTTTTTTAGTGTTATTATTTTGTTACAGTTCCAATGACATTACATAATGAAATATATTAAATGACATTAAGCACCAAATGTGCTGAAAAATATTTTTGTAAGTACAGTTATGGATCAGGCATCAGTAAAAATGCTAAAAAGAATCATCAAATACGTGATTTTCATTATCTGTGCAAGCAGATACTTGACTTTAAATGAAAGAAGTACATAGTAAAAACAGTGAGAACACAAGATTTTGATTTTTGCTAGGTTGAGTAGAATTAATGTTTGGGTTTTTTTCTTGAAACCTGTGTATATACTTGTATACACACTTAGAAACACACCTAAGTTTTTATATGATCATTCAGAAATGGAATATGAAAAAAGTTAGGTTTTTTGGTATATTTTAAGCTGACTTAATTTTGCAGAGTGACTTCCACAATCAGTTTCTAGAGTTGTTTTCTGATGCATCGAGGTCAGCTCATGTACATACATTCCTTGGATATAAACATGGTATTCTGATACAGGTAGTTAAGACATCTCATAGCAATTGCTGTTTTCTTCCTGTTTGTGAGCAAAACTATGTTTGCAACACCTGCGGTTATTTTTTGGAATGAATTGTTGTTGCTGATTAATTATTTCCTAAATTTTTAATGTACTTTTGCACACGATAAGATGGATAGCAGTGGTGGTAGGAGTAGAGTGCTTTCTGTTGCCACACTGCTTCATGTGTTTCTCCACTGTCCAAAAGAATTGATTTAACTGGTGGGTAAATTCAAAGCTCCCTTTAACGTGGTGTAGAAACATTTGCGGGACAGCTGATCTTGGCAGCTGACTTCCAGAAATTGTGTTAAAATGTACTATTGGCATGGGTTTTTATTTGGGGGTTTCTCATTGTTCTGGAGTTGTTTGCCTATCTCAGTGGAAAAAAAAAAAAAAAGAAGTGAGTTTAATTATTTTCTTAATGCTTCTCAATGCATTTATTTCCATGTCAGTAATTATTGTTCTTGGTATCTTTCTGCAAACTGATAATTTGACTTGTTTCTTGTGAATTACTTCGTTGTTGAAATGGAACAAATGCGCTTGTACCTTTGTGATGGGCCATTTGATATTTCTGCCGTAGTCCACACACAATTGGGAGGAGAAGACATCACCTTATCAAGTAACTGTTTTCTCCGGCTTAAATTACATTACTGAAAGTTGAAAGCAAGCTCCAGCTGAACACTTTGGTTTTTGTTACTGGCTCTAAGATGTTTCTCAGCCCTAAGGACCCAGAATGACTATTCCCCTTGCTCCATCTACTCATGCTCCTCTCCATGAAAGTGTCCCAAAGATATATGGTTACCCCCAAGCCCTTAGCTGAGGGTAGTACTACCTAGTAGTGTGTTCTAGTTTTTTGCATCTGCAGTTCTTGAAATAAAGAACTTACCTTATCTAAATGCGTGTGTCTGTGCGTGCATGTGAATGTTTTTAATGTAGATATTTATTTGTTTATTCAGGGTATGTTAGAACCTACCAAGGAACCTTTGAAACCAATATCTGCAGCAGAAAAAATAGCTTCAATAGGACAGACACCTCCTGTATCACCAGAGATGAACACATGTGCGTCTGATCAGTTCCAGGTAAAAAACAGAGAAGGGTGAGGAGAGGAAAAGAATGAATGAGGGAAACAATGGGATACCTTGTCCTTCCTTTATATTTAAAACATTTAGATAATGTGTTCAATAGGACACAAGCACACCTGCCTCTTACATACAGGTGTCTTTGAAGTCCTGCTCTTGGATCTGCTTTTCATGTGTGACTGGAAGGGAGTCCTTATGATAAGACTGTAGCAGTTGGTGGCCAGCATGTCAGAGTCCTGATGACACTATTGTACAGCAGTTTGCTTTAAAAGGCAGTTACATTAGACTCATCTGACCTCTGGCTAAGGTTCTTCATCTTTGCTTTTTCTGGAGCTTATTGCTGGAGGTCCTTCTACCTGTGCGTTAGCACTTGTTTTTGTGAATGATCCTATTTACATGTGTACTGTTCATGTTTGTTTCCTTTTACCTTTTCTCACTTCTTCAGAGTAACATGAAAAGCACCCCAGCTGCCTGAAAGAGATTCTGGGTGTGATCATTACTAGCACACATGCCTGACTTTTTGATTTATGAATTCTGTTGGCCCTTTGTGCCGGAGTTTGAATTATTACCTCTTGAACAGAGTTGCTTTGCTGGCTTCTCGTCTGTAAAGTTTGATACAAAATTAATCCAGAGGAGTTTAGGAGTGAGCTTTTGAATGTCATGAATTCTGTGTTGTCACTGTTGTTTTGATGTAATGGTATTAGAAGACCACTTCAGTGCCACGCATGTTGCCATATGTGTGGCTGTCAACAAGCTAATGGGACATGCAGAAATGTTTCACTGTCAGAGTCACTACCGTGATTCTTGGCACATATTCAGAGACTCGACTGTGTCCCTCCTTAGTGCAGGTCTTGTTTGGTCTGCCTTGCATCTTGAGTTACTTGCTGTGCCCGTGGTTTCTGATTGAAGGCATTCCAGAAGGAATTATTCTCATAGGTACTTCTGAGGGTAGTGGTTTTCTTCACTCCTTGCTCTGCTGTAGTGCAGAGTTCCAAGTGTGACTTGCTTGTACCAGAGGAGAATTTCTTTTCATTGTTGAATTGCAGTTTGTCAGTAGGCTCAGAGCTGATGTTGTTTTATACAGCAATACACATTTGATGCTTCCTGTGCTGCTTCTCACATATGGTGGAACTGATCAGCTGAACTGGATATAAGAAAAGGTAACAATAATCACTGCAACCAGTTTGAGCTGAAGAAATCAGTTGTGTGATTTCTGTATATGAACAAAGCAAGAAAATTTCATTTTGCAGTACTTTTTTTTTTTTTTTTTACAGAGGGAAAAACACAAATTAAACCCACACTAAACAGTGTAAGAGCTGCAAGAACCTGAAGTAGCAGCATCTCTGACAACTGCCATTTTCTCAGTTGCTTGGCAGTCATAGTGCTGACAATAAGAACCTCTACTTATCAAAATCTCTCTTCTTGTCTAATTATGAATTCCTGCTGCAGAATTTCCCATTACTTGTCACAGTTTGATTATCTTGTCTCATAGCTTGTTCTGACAAGGCCATCTCTATTCAATAGTCGTGGTCCAGGAGTACATCTGAGAAGCTTCTGTGTTGTTTGCACTGTTGGCCTTAGGTTATTTTTTCTGAAAAGACAAATACTAAAATAAGCTTTTGGGGAAGAGATGGGTTAGAGCTGTAACCATCAAGAGGGCTAAGAGGCCAGAGTTAAGTGATATTCAGAAAGCTTCAGGGCATGAACGATCAGTTCCCCGCCTCGTTTCTTTCTTGGCCTCATCTTCTGTCAATGTTTGTTGGCTTCTCTTTGCTTTGGGGAAAATCCAGCTTCAAGACATGTTGTGCAGGCTGCATTTTAGGAATATTCCAGGTTGTAGTGGTAATAAGATGATGTGCCCAAACTTTGGTCAACATTTCATTAGGAACTGTGCTAAAACTATTGTTAAATATTCAGTGGAGATACAGGCAATTCTGGTGGACCCAGAAACTTCTTATTCTAATTTAGGTGCAGCAGCTTAGGTGTCTTACAAGTATACCTGGTTAATGTGTAATTATTTAGCTAGAAGTTTGAAATTCCTCCATTTTCAGAGAGTGATGATTTACCATTCTTATATTCAGAAACTTCAGAATCGTGGCTTTCTTTTTGGAAGGAGAGTTTCTAGTTAATAGATTCCTGTTCTTTCCTTAAGGAACAGTTCTCCTCTGTGCAAAGCCTGGTATTTATGGGAGTTATGTACAGATCAGTGTCTGTGCACGTGTGTATGACTTTCTGCTGAGAGAGTCAAAACTTTGGAAGAAAGACTGTGATGATGCAAAGGTAGGAATAGAAAACATTTGTCGAAACACAGAAATGCTGTCTAAATCTTTTTGTTGCAGGCAAACAGAGGAAAGCATACAGAGATTTAAAATGGAGAATATTAGAAATAAAAAGAACGAGGCAAAAAGCAGCGAGCTGCAATACTTTTTCCTAGTTATGATAGAAACTCTGTATGTTTTGCCCTCGTGCCCTGCAGAGGGTCTCACTGAATTGGTTAGGCTGTGCAAATGCAGTGGACAAATTTCCATCAGAGCCATTTAAGCTGTAAGGACAAGGTTTTTGAAATTAAGAATTCTCTCAAGCAAGTTACTGACTGGTTTGTCATCACATTTAGTTCGTTGTATAAAGTTGATTTTTGTTAGACTCGTTCTGGTTTATATTTGAAGGTAGCATCTAAATTCTTCTTTGATCTGTTGTTTATCTTGACAATTGAGGGATTTATTTCTCTGTTCCTCTGTGCTTATAAATGTAAGGCAGTAAAGAGAATATGAAATAAACCCCTGATTACTGTTGCCTTGATCTAAGCATGTCTGAGAGACTTTGCAGGGCTCAAGTAAAAGGCTGTGTCAAGGCACATCAGGTGTAGGAAGGAGTGGCTACTGGAATAGGCACCCTTTGATTGTGAGACCTGAGACTGGTGTCCTTCACTTCTCTTTTTTTTTTTTTTTAATACAGCTCCAGCGGGCTTCTACACCACAGCCAAGTCCTTGGGCAGTGCAATTAAAATATATTCCAGTGCTTGTTAAAGACGTTGCTGTCTGGACCTAATGATGACTGCTTTCTCTTGATTTGATACTCTTTTCTGGTTAACATTGTTTTAGAGTTTACTTATCTGCTTCTCTTTGGATTTCTTGAAAAAAGTTGTCCAGATATTTCTGCTCTTTTGCTATTGCTTCAAGGCATCTTCTTCTCTCTGTTTCCTTGGTAGAGTTACCTGCCTAGTTTTGCGTAATAAGTTTTATATTGGAATGGAAATCTGCAGTGACCCAGACCTTTCTGGAAGAAAATGGCCAGTGATTCTTTTCTGCAGGTGCCCATTACAGCACATCCACTTTGCATGTAAGGTACTGAATTAGGGATCAGGTTATAGTAGAAATATGTATCTTACACTTGCTGGCTATTAGGGACTGAACCTTAATTAAACCCCGTGGGGTGACAGTCTTTAAAAACACTTTTAATTACATAAGAGACCATCAGGACTTCTAACAATGACAGATGCAAACTACCATATTATTGGCCACCAGCCAAAGGCTCCATCAGGAACTGCTCTCCAGTTATACATGTGAGAAAGATCCAAGAGTACATGTAGCTTTGCTGACAGAGTAAGAGAGAAAGATTTGCAGGTAAGAGATACTGCAGAACTTGCTATTCTGTCAGATGTGGCAGTTGCTTAAAGGGGTTGTCTGAAAAGAGCAGTTTTCAGAACTGATGTACTTTTGCCAATGAATGCACACAATGTAATGTATGAATTACTTCCATGTAAACCCTTTTTTGGAATGTTTATGACGCTCATTTGTGGGATCCATCTAAATATTGACATTATATTTGTATTATGAGCCCTTTTATTTCTTTCCCCAGCTTTAAGACAGCAAAATGTTCTTTTTTTTTTTTCCCTTTGTTTAATTTTCTTTGGGTAATTATTGGCACAGACACAAACATTTACATTTTACTCGTTTGGATTATAAAAGCTCTTACATAATGCATTCTAAAATTACTGTGTGAAAACATCTCTCACTTTTATCAAAGTGAACTATGGTGCAGTAAAACCAGCAGGCATTTTAATTTCCTCTTTCTTCCTTCCTTGACATTCAGAGTAGTATTCTGACAGCTGAGTGTGCTTTTTCATTTCTGTACCATGTCCTGTAATCTAAGATGGAGGCCTCGAGGAGTAAAAGCAGTTAGCCCCATTTCTCAGTATTCTCCTAGACTGGGCACTTTTCCTCAAAGCATGTTATTAAAATAATAGTTGTAAATGCAGTAGTCGAGCAACCTCACAATCTCTGAAAGGCAAAACATTATATTCCCATTTGCAGGGTATGTTCCCATTGTCTGAGATTTCAGCGCTGTGTTCAGGTGTCCCAGTGTAGTTAGTTTTCTTAGGGCTGAGGTCACTAGAAACAGAAAACTTTCTGTTTAATGTGCTTTTTCCTCTGCCTTCTCCTTTCACTTTGTTTGCTATTGTGTAGACCAGGGGTCGCCAGCATCCTGTATGGGTGGGGTCTGCTTTACTTACCCCCTCTTTTGCAAAGTGGTTGAAGTCAGCAGAATGGTCTCATCCCTCAGAGCAACTAATATACTTGGTATACTCTTACTGATTTAGAGTCAGATTCTTTTTTTCCCATTTTAGGAAGAATTGGTCACATCCTTTGTCCTTTCCTTGACAAATCTGAGAATCGAGTCATCGTTAAAGGCAAAAGCTTAGCCAGTCACTGGTAATGCTTTTTCCATGCAGTTCTGTCACACTCATCAGTCCTGACTCAGGCTTTTGTCACAAAATGTAGTGGGTGTTTTCCTCAGTAAGTGAGAGTTGGTAGGAAGCCACTTTGTTTCAATTTGACTTCATTTTGCTCAGGGCAGAAAGCTACTAAATTGTCATACACCTTTTTTTTTTCTTTCCCCTACAAACTCCTTTTAATGTTAACTTTGCCCCATCTAAAATATATTTAAACAAGCTACTGATGATAGTGATCATTACTTCATCAGGTGTAGCTTCCACACTGCTAACATTATATCTACATGCAAATCATTTCAATGCCAGTAATTTCATTACCAAAGCAAAGTAAAAAGTGTAGGATCAGCTCCTTAAGCTTCATGCAGTGAATACTGTTCAAGCTGTGCTCTGTACTGGAAATATTTTCAAGACATTAGGTAGGAAAGATTTTTCCAGGCAAGACATTTAGTATAAGTACATACAGAAATCTCCAGCTCCCTTTGTTTTTATTTCTGTGAATGTGTATCACCAAAGAAGAGCCTTTTACAGTGAGCTTAATTGTACGTTAGTGAATCTGCATTTTTCTTCAGTGTCAGATGGTTGGAAGTTTTAAAAGTAAGGGTGTTGAGTTTGTCCCTCACATGCAGGGATTATGTCTCTGAAAAGCAAAACAAAGCAAAGCAAAAAGAACCATGGACTTATTGATGGTAAATACTATATATAATCAGAACAAAGCATGGATGTACAGACAGCTTTCACTATTTTACATTTGCCCTGTAATTGTGTATACATACCTTTTTAAGCTAAGTGCCTCATCTTCCATGAAAGTAATAGTAGTTTAACTTTCAACTGTGCCTTAAGGTTTGTTATTCAATTCATGTGTTTTAGTTAACTTGCAAATCCTTTTTGAGTTAGAAGTTACCTAACAGAAGTTACTGTTCAGAATTTAATGAGACTTCCTGTGGTAGAACAATTCTACTTTGAATCTTTAGTGCATATAATGAAAATATACGCCTCTCAAAAGTTGGGGCTTGATCATTTAGTTGTCTTTTTTTTTTTTTTTTTTAGTGTTTAGATGCTAAAGAATCTGTTGTTTGAACTGCTTTGCATTGTTGTAACCTGAACTGACTATAAAATCTGATTTCTGACTTTTCAACTCTAGGAATCTCTACCACCTGTCCAGTTTGACTGGAGTAGCAGTGGCCTTACTAACCCTTTAGATGGTACGTCTCTCCGTAGAGCCTCTAGCACCAGAGCTAGAGATAAGAAAGCTACAAAGTTCAGACAAACATCTATCTGCTGATTATTTTTTTTAAATATATACACACACATATATATATAAAAATATATATAATATTTATTTCTTACTCCTAACTTTGGAAATTCAGGCTTTCTTTCTGATTAACAGTGCCCCTATGTGAAGTATTACGTAGTCTGAAAAACACTAAGTTAAGTATTATTTTAGATTCCTGCCATATGCTAGTGACACGGTGGCAATATTAACACTTCATTATGTATTATAATGATTATAATGAGATTATAATGAAACTCTGAACAAATGAGCATTTTAGATTGAGGAGTTTTACTTCTTGAAGGTATTTTTCACCAGTCAGCTATCTCTTTAGACATCCTCTGAATGACAAACTTGTGTATAATGGCTACTTCAAAGCACAATATTTTAACCACGAACTGTTTGCAAAATATACAGTCCTTGAGCTGAAAGTTTTCAGATTTAAAGATAATTTTATATTTCAAAAATGTGACTTCATCCATTATCACTTTTGCTTACACTGAAGAGCTACTTATAGCTGATATATTAAAGAGGTAGCTACAAACTTATTTGTATCTGTAAATGTATATAGTTATCATATAAAAGACCCTTCCCATGTGTCTATTTTAATAGCAAAGTGAGTTGTGCCACTGCCTCAAGTGTCAGAAATGGAAGTGCGTGCAAAGGAAATAAAACAAGTTTTAGAAACTTGTTTGACTGACAGACGAGGAACCTATAAAGAAACTGATACCTTTACGAGGAGCCTGCTGACAGCAACTAATTCATGACACACGAGTCGTTCAAAGGCAGGCTCAGATAAACAGCATCTCTTACTGCACTGATGTTGCCACAGAACGTGTGGGATGTAAGAGTTTGGATAGCAATATCATGGTGCTGAAGGAAAGCCTGGATGGACCCTTTTCCTGTTGTCTGGTGTCTTATTACTTCAGTCAATCATCATGCTTTCTTTTTAACAAACAACTTTAAAATGTATCTTGGTTTGATTTCTGTTTTAGTACTAAAGGGGAACAGTATAATGTACCAGTGAGGAACTGGACATAAGAGTGGCATTTCTTACCCAGTGGTCACACTGCTTTAAGATAATGATAATTAATAGCTTAAAGCTGCTAAATACAATTTTGAAGTTTTTTTGTTTGTTTTTTGCTGTTTAAAGATCTGCTGAGTCTTCCTGATGAAAGAATGGCTGTCAATTCCAGTGAGGGGAGAAAAAGCCCACTGTATTTTAACTATCAATTGACCTATATATTGTTTCCCTTTAACTAATCACATCTTTCTCTCTGGGTCGTGCTGGTTCTCTTTCATTTTTAGATCGAAATAAATATTTCTATTTTGAAGTTACTAGTGTTGATTTCCTTGCTGCAATGTACATGAGGAAATGTGCACTGAATTAAGTTGTTAACATTCTAGAAGGTACAAACTAATACTGTAAGCGTTGTTTTCATGTCGATTTTTTTAAATTGCGTACTGAGTACTAATTATAACTTGCATGTTCAAGTGTGTGTCTTACCCCTTTTTACACATAAACCCCTCCCTTGGCTTACCTTCTATATGGCTGCCTACCAACACGGTCACTGAATTTCAAGCTAGTGGAGGTTCCACTCTTCTGAACCTTGATTTCTTTGGGCCCGTGGATGACAGTAGCTCTAGCAGCACCACCACAATCCCAGGTCAGCAGAGTGTCAAAACCACAACTGTAAGAATATAACGACTTACTAAAAGCATGAGCACATCACTTGACTTTCCTACAAACAAGGAGAAGTTTCATGGCGTTTCTCTAAAATGTCTTTCTACTGCATTTTTTTTTTTTTCCTTTAATCTGTGTTCTGTTTTCTGGTGTTTTTGTATCGAGTACGAAGTATTTAAAAGGTACTGTCAGCTCTGTGTTTGTCACCTGCTGAAGGAATGAATGGCTTTTATGCTCTTGCAAATAGCATGTTAAAACACTTGGTTCAAATGAGAAATCCTGGAAGTTAGCTCTCCTAAGCACTTAAGAAAATTTGAAAAATGGTGTAGATGTGTCAATTCTTAAAATATGAGCCTTGCTCTCTCCTCTAAATAAGTACCTCCAAATTATAGGATTATGATGTTGTTTGGAAGCTATGTGTGAATATGAATTTACAGAGCTTGATATATCACAGCTCTGCTGGGGTTTGCTGCTATAAATTTTTTCTTTGTGTGAACTACTGATATCAATCATAAAGTGAAAAAAGTGTTTTAACAGCATTTATAATAGAAAAAGGATATAGTTGCATGTTTGTGGGACATTAGAAGTTCATGAATGTTAATTGCAAAGCCAAAGCACTTTATCTGCAACTTACTCCCTTTAAAAAGGAATTGAAAAATACCACTCTCTCATTGAGTGATGCGTGAAAGTGATTGAGTTCATTTATCACATGGTTTTGACACGCTCTGAGTATTTTGCACGAGCTTGTGAAAAACCTACACTTTGAATAAATTTCTGCAGGAGTTTAAAGGAACGTTTTGGGAATTTATTCCAGTACATAGGTTAAGTTGATAAGGCAGGTACTCTTTCAATACAATGCCTGAAGCCATGATATCAATTTCTTCATGGGAATGATATTTTTCATCTTGGTGATTTTAATTTTCAAAAGTCAGTTCTTAAGACGTTTGGAGTTCTCCCACATTTCAAAAAAGTAATTATAATTATTACTGTATTTTTTTTGTTTTTAGAAACATGATTTTTTAGTTTTGAAATCTGATTACTGAAGGCAATCTTGTGGCATGGCAATCTAAATGTCTTTTTATTCCACCCTTGAGAAATGTCATTATCAGCTGAAAAATGGCAGGTTTGTCATGGAGGTGATAGGTAGTAAAGTCAAGGAGTATAGTCTTACAGATTCTTTGTGTGTGCAATTCCACTGACACAAGTCACCAGTGCCCTGTACGTGCAGTTGGGTACGTGTGTTATCGCTTGTGCAGATGGTGTGCACACTGGAAGGGATTCCTGGAGGAATACTGTTAGCCTTTTATTGCATTTTATTTTTTATGTTGTTGTTTCACCAAGTTACAGGTATTATCACCTTCCCTGGTATGCCCTATCATGACTATTTTTGTGTGTGTGTGTGTGTTTGCTTGGTTTTTTGTTTTGGTTTTTCTTTCCTCCTGACTTGTTTCTGGGAAAGTCATTTGTTTCATGGCTTGCAGCTCGTGTGTTTGTGTGTGTGTTCAGGAGCTTTGTGTGGGGTTTGGTTGGCTAACTTTCCTTCAATATCTCATTAAGGTTTTGCAGTGCTTTCCTTAAATATTCTCTCATCATTTGAATAAATTGGAGAATATGCAACTCTTAAAAAAAAAAAAAAAAGATAATTGAAAGACAAATTGCTAGATCTTTTGGCTTAAAGAAGAAACATTTATCAGTAGCAAAAGTTTATTCTTTCTTTGGAGACCTTAGTTTTACTTGCTATAGATCAACACTGGATTCTTCTCAGTCTGATTTCATCAGCAGCCAAAATAACTTTTTAATAAAAATTTGCATTCTGCATCATGAACAGGGAGTTACTCCTTTCTACTATGTTCCCACAATTCAGTGTAGTGTTTTATTTTTCATGTTAATGGTTTAACATAAACGTAGCTGAGTAAGAGGTGCCTAAAGAACAGTAAATTGAGCAGTGACATCTCCATACAGCGAAAATGAATTCATTTTCATATGTAATGACTGGAAATGGGAATATATAAGGGATGTAACTTATAAGGTTGCATTTAATGTTTGTTGCGGAGTTGCATGTCAAAGGGCTCCTCGTTTCAATTAGCTTTCCAATTTGTACCTTAATGGGATTTCGCAGGCTTCTGCAAGTCAAAGTGTATTTCTTCAAGGCTTCCTCTCCCTGATTGAAAGTGGATATTTTATGGAATATTTGGGCTTTTTCCTATTTCCAAGTTCTGTAAACATCTGACAGTACTAAAAGTCTTGGTATGCTGGTCTCAGGACAGGACATACTTTCATATTTTGTATGGAACTGGATGAAATTAATTTTGAAAATCCAGACTTTGCGAAAAATGTGTTTTGAAAGGACAGCTGATTAATTTCTAATCAATTCATATTGTATGGAACAAATCTTCTCCCCACCTCCTGCAGCTTAACGAGACAATTTTCGTAATTTTACATTTTGGTCAGCTTAGTTTCCTTACAATAAAAGAGGAATTAACTTGTGCCCAAAGGACGAATGGTCAAGACACTGCTTGGGGAGAGCTCACGCACAGCAGGCCTGAGGATGATTAACCTCCTCTGTAAGCATGTACAGTGCTGCAGTTACTGGTGGTAAAGGCAGGATAATAAGCACAGGCAATTATTTTATTTAGTAATCTTTTGATGTGTCAGGAATTCTTGTAAAAGCATCCTGATCCTGAGAGGTAATCTGGATACACTGATCAGCACACATTAGTAGATGCTGGTTTTATATTAGGGAGCTACAGAGCACCATCAGGTCCCAGTGTTTGTTCTACAGTAGGATGAAATACTTTTGTGTTGTCCAAACCAACTGGTCCAAGTGTGACACTTGTTTAGGACACAGGTGTCTCTGGAAATCACGCTGCTTATGTACAAAAATTCTATGCAGTTTTTGAAAAATACTTCCAGTTGTGAATGGCACATATGCACGCTTCATTGAAACCCATGAAACATAAAATATCTGAAATTGTAACTAGGAGAATATCACCCATTTAAAATGCTTCTGAGCAACAACATTTTTTGTAAGTCTTTCCTCTTGATTTATTTTGATAATTGTAATTCCTAGAGGTTTGAGTTTTTTTAAGAAATAATACATAATATCTGGAAATTCTAGAGCTACGTCCTACTGAGATGTAATGCTTGATACTAAACAGGTAGAATTTAACTCATACATACGTATTTTTTTGGATGCAGGTTTCCATTGTTTGCAGTGTTTTCAGAATGACCTCTGCTGATAAAATTTGAAATCCGTTCCCAACATGTGTGATGTGGAAGTTCAACATCTGACTTAAGATACCTGAAACTAGGAATTCAAGGCTGAAACATCCACATACTTAATGCTTTGGGGATACTTGAAAGATGAAAAGGGAGCACAGACTGAAAGTCTTGGTAGTACTATACATATTAGTGTGTAACCTTTTTAATGCCATTCCACTTCAGTGTTTCATAAAAGCTGCTTTTCCTCACTTCAAATTTCAACACAACCCCTGGTGAAAAGCGAGATACTAATTGCACTCTAATGCATGCCAGTGTTGCTTGTAATCTCTCGGTGAAGAGTTGGTCCCTGCTAACGTGCAGTGTTCTTTTAATAGAGGCAGTTGAGTTGAAGTAATTGAAACAATCCATTTTGACGCAGCTGACACTTTAACAGAGGTTTCACACTCAAAAGTAAATCAGATTGGTTTTGTTTACTCATAGACTGAGACCTTGTATGCCAAACTTGATCCAAGGTGTGTCTGTTTTGTAGTACAGCTAAAAAAGCTGCTGAAAAAGGATGGGGAGAGAGGATGATGCTTGAGAAACACAAACATGTTCTGTCATGTTCTTTTCATGTATCTTGAAATTATAAATGATTCAGATGTTTACAGAAAACAGTCTCTAGCAAGTTGGTCTGTGACTAATTATGACTATACTTGCCTCCAACCATCACTGATTGTTGTTTTATACTATAAGGTGTGGATCCTGAGTTGTATGAATTGACAACCTCAAAACTGGAAACTTCCAATGCAAGCAACAGAGTGACTGATGCATTTGCAAGACTGATGTCCACAGTGGAGAAGGCAAGCACGTCCACAAGGTAAATGCTCTTCCCTGCACGCTTTTCTTCTGTTTCTAGGGGTGGCGTGAAATGGGAGGTGTGAACGTGTGTGCTGGTTTAGGGCAGAAGTTCCTGAATGACCAAAAGCCTTAAGTTTAAGAATTAAATTTTAAATCTGAAAGTCACTGTGCTGTAGTTCATATTTCAAATTATCGTAGAGCCCTAAAGTGTGGAAATAGTTCATGAGCTGAAAGAAAAAGATCACCAGGACGTAAGTTGAAAAGCTGGAGCCAAAGACTGAAACTGGAGGAAGTGACTTAGTGAACACCAGAGCTGGTTTCTAGGAATGGCTGAGTAAACTGAACCACACCGTTCAGTGCCTTAGGACTGTGACAGAAGACTCTCCTTGGACCTCTGTGTAATTTATAAATACAGAATGTTCCACAAGTAAAGTGATAAAATGGACTAATAGTTGTAACCATGCAACAGAGCACTTAGGAGGAGACACGGGAATGGTGGGACAGAGCTGGCTTGCTTGAAATTATTAAAATTTTAAGTTTTAAGTGCTCTTTCATGTTCCTTCACTGAGAAAGCTATCTTGCTAGTTTTCCTGCAGTAATGATTCTGAAAGTGAACATGGAATAAAAAAGATCAACAAGCCATGAAATTTCCAGGGAGAACCAGCAGAGGGAACTCCCCACTTCAGTGCTGTTTTTTGGGTCTCAGCTTTTGGATTGCCTCTTTTTCTATTCATGGAGCACATATCCTCGTCCTGAGGTTACACTAGTGGAAAAGCTTAACTTCAAGAATTAGAAAACATAGTTACAGTGAAATACTTTTGTATTATATTCTAAACCTAATTTAAAAGTAACTGGAGTAGGACATGGAAACTCCAAAACTTTTATTTCAGCTCATAGTTTTGTACCTGCCTGCTTGCCTGAAGACGTCTTAGTTTACTTTTTCCTTACAAAGCAACAAAGCTTCAATGAATGTTGATCCTCATTTTTGTGTTGTTGTTTTTTTGATATGAGGGGTTGGGTCTTTTTGTTGTGCTTTATTTTTTTTTTTCCCCCCATATTTCCACAATGCATTTGAAAGCTCTTACATGTGCACTTAAAGCTCTTTATCCAGATGTCAGAGTTCTTCCCCTGTTCTGGAGAGCATTGCTTACCAGTTGGAAGAGGTACTAGGTCTGTGGTATAGCAATATTGTCAGGCAGTAGGGAGAGGCAGGAGACCTCAGGCTTGGCGATTAAGTTCAGACACACACAAGTGTGCTGTTTTAAAGAAGCTGTTTTCAGTGTGTAATACATTTTGTATATTTTTGTCAACTCTAAATTTTAAAAAAACGTCAGGTGCTCTTTTCTTTCTTGATTTCGTGCTCTCCAAAAGAAAAGCGGTCTGTTTTTTCAAGCCAGGAGCTTTCAGAGAAATTGTCTCAGTAGTATTCCAAATATGTTACAGAATGTTAGCTTTTTGTAAAAAATTTGTTTTTCTTTTCAGTTTTGTTTGTTTGCTTTGGGTTTTTTTGTTCTTTTGTAATGAACTGAAGACTTAAAAATAGGAGTGGCTGGGTACAGCCAGCTCAGTGAGGATGATGTTCATGCACCAGCCTGAAAATATGGACTATTAGGCATTCAATATGACTGTTGGGGAAGATGGAACCAGTGCCTTTGATTCCAGCTTCAGCTGTGCTGAGGCTTTCCCATGTCTGAGCTCAGGATCTTTAGGGTGAAGTTTAGAGTGGAAATACCTTTGCTCAGCTGCAGGATGCCATGTGAAGAGTCATCTTTGTCTAAAGTAGCCCCATCTTTTGCTTGCAAAGCCATCTCTTGAACCAGAAAGTGATTTTATCAGAAGGAAGGTATTGGGAGAGGAGGGGAAGCTTCCCCCTCAGCTTGAGCCTGAAGCCTTGACGGCAGCAGTCAGCGCTGAAGGTCGGGGATCCTGTACAGCATTCCAGAGCGACTCTGCAGCCTAGCCTGCTTCCATAGAATTGGCAGAGATCAAAAGTTTATCTGCTGTCTTGCTGAAGGAAAGCAGAGCACTGAGACTTTTCCAAGAAATGGCCGAAACCTGCATGTAAACTGGAAATACTCCTTGGGGACGGTGTTGGATGGAGCAGCCCAACTCCTAATTACAGAGTGTTTTTAAAGTGCGTTTCTCTAATCAGCTTAGTGTTGCTGATAAAGCTTGGCCTTGCTGGTGCTATCCACAAAACCCTTTGCAAACATGAGAGGTGATTGAAGCCCTGAAAGACTCGAATGCTGCAGAAGGGGGTTGGAATGCAGAACAGAACGGTGAGGTGTGAGTGACACATCGACAAAGAATTCCCTGTTTCTTGCTAAATTTTCTTCCAGCAACTTTCCTGCCCATCAGTCTGGCTCATTTCTTGTGGCTTAGTATTAACATGCCTTTGAAAAGGAAACTTAATGCCCACAGGTGGATTGGACTGGCACAATTGCTTGGGTGGGAGCATCCCTTCTGTCTTGTGTCTTGGGAGAAAATGTAACCTTGTGTAGGAGAAGAGGTGGATGGGGACAAAGTGTGCTGTAAAGGATAGTTTTAAAACCTGAATGAGCCAGAATTGGGGCATTCCATGGTTTTGTAATCAAAAGTTCTGCTTTCAAAGCAGACAGAAGTAGTGCAGCTGCCACTGACAGTCTGCTCACGTGGGTGTCTGTTCTTTAAGCCATGGTATCTAGAGATTAGGAGTGCACAAGCAGGAGAAACTCTGCAATGCCCCCCTCCACTGTCCAGGGTTCAGCAAAAGAAGCTCTTGACAATGGGAACATCTTCAGCACAAGTAGTGACTGAAATGAACGCAGTTATTTCTCTTGCCTCTATCAAAGGGCGTCACAGTTACTACGCAGTTTGGTAAATTTTAAGGGTAAAACGTGTCTGCAGTGACGATGCTACTTTGTCTTTTAAATTTGGAGAGTTAGTGAGTAATTCTTTAGGGCTGCCCTGGCGATACCTGCTACCAAAAGTGTTGATTGTTACCCACAAAGGGTACCTGCAGTGTCCAGTTTTATTGTATTGCAGAGGAACTTGCCCCTCTCCATTGAGGAATGGAGAAGTTTGGACATCTCCACTCTTTCTGACACTGAGATGATTTCAAAAAAGGGTTTGAACCTTATTAACAAGTGATTGTATCTATAGCTCTATCTTGGTCATAGTTAAATAACGTTTGTGTGTTAGTGTGTTAGCTTCTTCTTTATAGATACTTTTTACATTGCAGTTAAGTAGGTAAATTATTGCAAAGGGCCTCCAGCCAGGAGGGGAGCCTCCAGTAACTGGGTGAGATTCACCCCTGACTGGGCTCACTGGTGTGCCTGTTCTGCAGTGGTGTTGGAGAGAGCAGCTGGTACAGCAAGAGCGATGACACTGTCGTGATAAAGGTCCTGCACGTGTCCACCAAATAAAATGAAGTGCTGCCTCTGGGACCCAGCAGTGCCATTTCTTAGCATGCCATAGATGAGCAGGGGAGGAAGAGGCTTATAAATAGCAAGGAGTGTGTGAGCTCCATCTCGCCTGATTAACAATTACAGGAACATCTCCTAGTCAGCCTCTTCCTTTGGCTTCCCCTGTCAAACACTCCTTTGTTAGCTCTAGCTCCTTGATCACCAGGAGTTTGTACCTTTAAGAGGCTTGTGGTAAGTGATTATTAATAGTGGCACCAGATACTGATAACACAGTGGTGGGTGAGAACCACATTTCAGCAGCTCAGAGATAGTCCTTTGAGTGCAAACAGAGCTGACTGTGAAGTTGTTAGTGGAGGCACATATTGGCGCTCTGCTTCTTCCTCCAGTAAATCCAGCATGCAGCTTTGTTCATCCTCCAGAATTTGGTAATCTGCCTAGTCAGTAGCTCATGAAATTCCACTGCAACAGAAAAAGAAAAATATTGCTATTCTGTTGCAGGTAAGTCAGATTTAGTATTTAGGCTGCCTCATCTAGAGGACTTCCACCAAGTGGAGATTTCAAGTAGAAAACAAGTATGAAAGCTCAATGTCAATGCAGTGTTCACTGATGTCAAGGATGAGTTTGAGTCCAGCTCTTTTTTTTTCTTCTCCTAGTTTAGGAATTCTAAGACTGCTGTAGTCCCTTGCTTTCCCCTGGACTCTGATCAGCTGAGGAAGCAATCATCATGGGTGCTGACAAAAGAAAATATGAGTACATGCTACTTTGTAATCAGAGTGGTCATTGCCCTTTCATGGGCTTGGTTTAAAGTTTACAGATAAGATAGAGAAAGGAAATTTCTGAAATGTTCTAGGGAAAGCAGTTTATTTGGTTCCAACCTTTTTTCCTCAGCTTTTTGTCCCAAAGGTGATGGAGCTTATTCAGCTAGAATTTCTTGCACTGTTGCAGGACTTAGCAGATGCCTTTTTGGAACTGGAATAATGTTTGATGTAAAACTGAGCCTATCTAGTAGTAGTAGGCAGTGTTCTTCGAAGATAAGCCAGATGTTTGTAAAGTGTGGATGTTTGGGCAAGGGAGGGGGAGTCTGTAGCACTCTGAGCCAGGCTTCATTTTACTTGGGAAGTGTGATTTTTTTTTTATTTTTTTTTTTTTTTTGCATAATAGTGAAAACCAAACGACATGGGATTTAGACCCCTTTATTCATTTGTGCTCAGTAATTCTTGTGAATAATGCAAAAGGCAAAGTAAACCCCAGTGATTCCCAAAGTGCTGTGTGTATCATCATGGCTCCTGGTACTACTGCACTTCAAAGCAAGTAGCTATACATCATGAGCCACCTTTTGCTGCTGAGGAGTCCTGAGGGATAAGAGAGTTTGTGGATCACGGTGTAGAGTGGCATGATGTATATAGTCTGAGAACAGTCATGTTGGCAACACAGCACAAGTACTTTTTTATTTTAAGATTATTGAGAATGTCCTTTTAAGATTTTTTTGCCAGTTTATTTTTGAAGATCGTACTGGATTTAGGTAGTTTAGAAATAATGCTCCTATTGTTTTATCTGTAGAATACGGGTGTGGTTATGTCTTCAAGTGAGTCTCTTCACTCTCAACGCTGCCAAAAAAAGAAAAAAAAACCCATATATAAAAATTACCATTTGAATAGGACCTTTTTTTCCTTATTGCAACAATATACACAGGAATGTTTATCTGACTCTCCATGTTAGCATGTTATTGGTAGGCAGGTAGGTATTATAACATTAGACTACCTTCAGGTAGCTTACAGAAGTGCCTGTCAGTGGGAGACAAGCTGACAGAACATTGCTTCAATCA
This sequence comes from Oxyruncus cristatus, assembly GCA_013399855.1. Lineage (NCBI taxonomy): Eukaryota > Metazoa > Chordata > Aves > Passeriformes > Cotingidae > Oxyruncus > Oxyruncus cristatus. The sequence continues at coordinate 481,902 of VXAY01006827.1, read as the reverse complement.
GTGATTCTTTCAGTGATCCCAGGGATATCAGGTACTGGATTAATGCACTTTGTTCTTTTCTTCTCAACAGGAAGCCTAAAAAGGAAGAACATCTTAGTGAAGAGGCTGCCAAGGTGATTTCTAGCCTTCCTGACTTAACTTTCATGCATGCCAAGGTGTTGATGTTCCCAGCCACATTAACACCTTCAACAAGCTGCCAAGAAAAGGTAGACTAAAGTGATGTGAATTGGACGTTTTCTATTGATTTTTTTTTTCCTTCCCTCTGTGGGTCGTAAAAAGCAATCTTGCTTTAATTTAAAAAAAAAAAATCAAGTTCAGATGATTTGTTGGTAAGCAGCACTAGAAAGGTATACATAGTAATGTATATTTATTTACATACTGGAGTCCTAAATTTATATTAGAGAAAAATGTAAATAATTGGGGGTAAATCTTTTTGAAGATCTATTCTTTTTGTTGTGCTGGGCTGTATACATTTATGTCTTTGTGAAATACACTGGTGGTGTCCTTCTTACAAAACTTTAAAAAGTTCAAAAAAAAAAAAAGTCCTATAAACACATAATGAAAACTTCAATCTTCACAATCTGTGAAGTTCCCCTGAAGACTTTCAGATTGCATTGAGCAACTTTTTCTTTCCTGCGTATATTAAAATACTTCTTGCTGGAAAAAAATCAAAAGGTTATGTTGGCCCTTTCTGGCTTTTTCAGTTATTGTTTCTTTAAAACCCAGTAATTTCTTTTGTGTTTTAACAAGCTTAAGATGTGTTTTTCCTTTTCTTTTCCCCATCCCCGCCCCCTGTTTGATTGGTTGGCTGATCAGTTTTTATGTTCTTGAACTTCAGTAGTATGGCTCTGTCATTATATAGCCTTTTGAAAGGTATGCTGTCAGTAACTTCTTGTTCCAGTTATGGATTACTGTCTGAACACTTGAATTTTTTTTTTTTTTTTTTTTTTTTGTTTTTAAAGGGTTTTTTTTTTTTTGGTCATTAGAAGGTTGTCTGCTTTTAATCAGTTTGATTTGAAAAGAAGGACCAAAACAATATGAATGTCTTACAATGAAATTTACCTGTTAAAAAATTTTATGTTCTGTTGTACCACTATTCCTGTTTGATTTTGCACAGTGTAAAATGACATAATCATAGATTGCTATGGTTTTAGGCTGTATATACAGTAAAAAACTATGGGTTGTAAATGTCTGGGGAAATTCCTATGGAAAAAAGAGAGCTATGTCGAAGAACCTCTAAAAAGGTCAATATGCATGCCCAAGGTCTTTTGAGATTTAAGTGTGTAAATTTCCTTTTAGCTTACACAAAATAAAATAATTTAAAAGATACATATGTAGTACAGCCTGCTCTCTTCTTATATAGAATGTGTGCCTTAGTCACCTCTCTATGGATGGTAAAATGGATGTGCTGCATTAACAGTAGGACCTTACAATTTGTGTTGCTCACCCCCACAAACCACACCTGGCAGGGCCCTGCAGACTTTCCTTTAGTTGTCCTGTCTCTTTATCATTTTGTGATTTAGTCTTATTTCTGTCTCCAGCTTGCCTTCTGGCTTGTATGGCAATGTGGCTCATGATATTTTGGGTTAGAGACTTCAAGTTAGAGACTACTCAGCTGTAACAGACACCAGTTATGGTGAGGTGAGAAAGGACAACTGATTTTGCCTGTTTCTTAGCTACAAATAAACATGTAAACATACCTGTCACTGAAGTCTCCTAACACATCAGCTTGCACTGCAGCTCTGGCAGCAACATCTCTTCAGAGGGTCTCAGTGGACTGTCTGCAGGTAAGGCATGTTCTGGGTGATATTTCTTGAGGGTGCATGGGCATAGACTCTCCCATGTCTGATCTTTATTGTGTGCACAGCTCTTTAAGTGCTCTGTAGTCACCACGAGTTCAGCACTTAACATCTAGTTCTGAGAAATCTCTAGTGTGTTTTCTTACCTGTTCTTCAAATTCTTTATTGTCTGACAGCACTTGGGTCAGGAAAGCTCGAGTTTCATGTCACTAGCTGGGTAAGCTGAAATGTTGTCCTTGCAAAAAGTAGCTTTTTACTTCTTGAAATGCCCTTGAGAGACGAGTGCTGGGGTTCCATCTCTGTGAGCGCAGGAGTTTCAGTGAGTGGTGGCTGCTCGAATTGAGAGAGCAGCAGCTTCTATGCCTATGATGAAGTTAATTTGTAAAGGCTAAATTGTCTCCTTTGCCCTCTAATTAGTACCGCAGTGTACAATGCTGTGGTATCAAACTGCACCCTGTTGTAGCAGAAAAGGTTTGTGCAAAAGCCATCTGCTTTTCCATGTAGCCCTGAACTCGCTTCTGTTTGCTGTTTCTGCAGATTTTCATTACAGTACTGACTTCATGCCTGTTACATGTCAAAATTAGCTTTGCTAATCTCCCAGCTTCAGCATAGTGTTCTTTAGTGCATGCTTATTATATCATTCAGTTCTGGTGTTGGACTGCTGTAGGTTAAAATTGGTCCCTTTGTTTCCATGACTGTGGCGTGTCCCTTGGAGCCGGAGCAGTGGGATAGCTGCAGCACAGAGCTATAGCTATTGTTTCAAGGAGAATATGTTTAGGAGCTGACTCATGATCCTTGTCTGGCAGTGAGTGGACTGAAGTATTAAGGAGAGGTGGGGGTGGAAGTGCCAGCTGCAAGTTGATCTTTAGTCTCCTCACAATTGCCTCCAGAGGCAGCTGCCCATTTGTCTTCCAGTCTCCAAGTGCAGTTCTGGTGGCCTGCCGTGGATGGGGGAGGGGAAAAAAGAGATTTCTATTGTGACTGATGTACTAATCTGAAACTTTGTGAAACCTGGTATTACCCAGAGTGTGTTTATGGGGTTTTTATGTTCTTTCTCCCCCAGGGGAAAAAAAAAAAGCATCCCACAGACCTTCATACTGCTGAAAGACATAAAGCTTATGTCCAAATTCAACCTTTTGAGGTGGATGCTGCCTGCCTTAGAAGGCAGCACTGCTTTTTGTCTCCTAGCTTAAGCCTCCTTTTCTTCTTGTTGATGGTGGGATGGACAGACAGGATCCTCTGCCTCTCTCCTCCTGTCTTGTACAGGCAGCTTTGTTCTTAGGCAGAAAGTTCTGTCTAACAGATCCAGCTGCATCGGGATCGTGCTGTTCCCGCTGACACAGCATGCCTTATCTAGTTTAATCTTGCCGGTAGGTTTATGGGCAGGATGGTAACTGATACTTTCTGCCCATCTGTGTTGCTGTGTGTTGTCATCAGACATGTCAGTGGGCATCACTCTCGCTGCAGAACTGGTGTCATTTAGTAGCGAGGTGCTCGTGTGCCCGTCCAGCACAAGCAGCGGAGGACACTTGGTTCAGCTGCGATCGCCTGAGCTGGCACATGGCCATGAGGCAAAGTCCAGAGATCCTGCTGTGAAGCAAGCTGCAGGCTCCTGAATGACTGCTAAGAAGAGCTGGACTCTGCTTGTATTATCCAGAAGATTGCACTCCAATATTCCGCACCGCCTTACCCTGAGCAGCACCACCTGCCGCAGGTGTGAGCAGGGCGGCGCTGCCCGCAGCACTCAAGGCGTTCAGATCTTCTCAGAATACCGTCAGCTCGACACATTCGTTTTGAGGTGCCAAAATAATAACCTTATCTAGACACTCTCAAATGCAGTTAGTGTGTGCTGAAGTTAACTCTTCATCACGTTGAATTGTTGTACAGAATTTTACCTGGTAGTGAAATCACCATGTGGGAAGTCTTGTCGTCAGACTGCTGCTCTTGGGATGAATATCCAGTAGTTTATACAGCATGTCAGAGAGACTTAGTTCAGTGTGTGTAAGGTGGATCACCCTTGGTCCAACAATTTACGCCTGCGTGCAGCTTTGGCATCTCTGCATAATTACCTTTTAAATTTCAGAGCACTCTCAAAGTACAGGACATTTGCAAAATGCACTTCAATATAATTCATAAAAGCACATGGCATCTAATAATTGCATAGCACCTGCTAGAAGTGTCTGCTAGAAAAGCAGAGAAGTTTTTCATCATCTGGCCTCTGTGCCAAAGAGCACAACCACGAAAGGCAGCAAGCCTGCTCTGCTCCCTCAGGTGAACCTGGAACATAAAAGGAGACAGGAAGAAACAAAACTTTCACATTTAGAGGGCTAAAAATAAGGGAAAAAGGAGCTGGAAATAAATACAAAGCAAGATCTCAGGAGAAGCTCTGAGTAGGGGAAATAAGAAGGTGAAGCAGGACTCTGAGTATGAGCAGCTGGGATAGCTATAGGAAGAGCAGGTGGTGGAGAAAGTGGGATAGAAGCATGAGGAGCAGGAGCATTTGGAGAGAAGGGAAAGCCTGGGATGGATTACAGGTGCACACACTGTGCCCACTGGCTGCTTTTCTCCAAAATCTGGAACTGAGCCTCAGAGACCCAAGTGTCTGAGTTACTGTACTGCAGAGAAAATGTGTCAAACCCATGGGGTGAGTGTGAGCTCTGTGCATTGCCACAGCCCAGCATTGCTATCAATTATTTTGGGTAGAGAGCTGGACTGCAGACGTTAGGGGTTTAAATGCAGCTGCTGGTGCCTGTTTTTAGCACTGGTACAAGTCCAGATGTTAGAATACCTTTTTCAGAAGTTATTTTTAGATAAGGAAGTACGTTATAAATCCAGACGGTAAGTACAAAACCGAATCCTCCAAAGCAAAGCTCTGCCACTGTGATTTGGAACTGCAGCTTCAGTCCCGTCATGTGTCTGCAATGTGGCAGTTGTTCGTTACATATCCTCCTGTCTTCACCTGATCCGTGCCTCGTGCCTTCCTTGTGCAGATTTATTCTCTGAATCAGCACAGTGCAGTGAAACTCTTCTCTGCAGGGCCCCTGCTTCATGCAGCTGAAGGGAACGGATGGCCTTATGTGGAAATTGCGGAGAAGGCACAGTGGAGTGCAGTGCTCTCCTGGCTGGAAGCAGCTGGCCATGCCAGCTTTTTTTGCGGGAGGTCACTTGTGCACTTCTGTCATTTGGTGCCCAGCATGAGTTGCCTGATTGGGACGTGCAGAAATGCTAATTTCCCTGTGATGCAGCTTAAGCAGTTAAGAACTTTGCGTGTTTGATGTACGATCGTGGCTCTGTGGGGTCGGGAGCACATGTGAAGCACCCAAAACTGATGGAACTCTTGTTTTCGTCCTGTCAGCCTGTACTTAAAAATGTAATACACGTTGTTAACCCTGTGTTACAGCCAGGCTGAAGAGATTAACCCTGTTTGGAATGCCGTGCTCCTCTTTGTCAGCAATATCTGAGAAGGACTCCGCTGATACAGGTCTCACACACATCTCAAAGGCACGGGGGAATGCTCGGTCTTAGGTGTGGATGGATCACTGTATGGTCACCAAAGAGAAGCAGGTTTCTAGTTCAGGGTTTCTGAATCTTCCTCTGCAGACCCACTGATTCTGTAAGGACCCGACTTGAGTTTTGTTGAGTTTTAAATAAGACTTGGGACTACTTCTAGCATATGAAGGGGAAAAATAATACTTCTCATTGAACTAAAAGTCACTGTCCTGTGGAAAACAAAATAATTCAAAGGATAGTCAAAATTAAGGTATTGTACATAATTTTAATGTCTGCCTAAGCAGACTTAATGATTCTTCTGGCGTGGTTTTCCATATGCTTAATGATCTTTTTGGCATAGTTCTGTATGTTTAGAGTACGTCCCCATTGTGTGCAATAAATTGATCTGGGGCATCAAAAGGAAGCTGCCCCTCTTGGGCTACATTCGCTGTGGAATTCTGCTGGGCTGTCACGTCTGTCCTCACTGCTCGTGTGACCAAGGTGGCATTTGCTACACCTGCTGGCAGTTGAGCTGTTGTGACTGATCCTTGCTTGTTAGGGCTGGATCATGGGGGTTTGTTAGTGCTTGTGCATGTGCAGTTCCATGCAAGTGTTTGCATCGTTTACACCAGGTCTAGCAAGCAAATCCCCTCGGAATACAAGTAGGTTTTCCACTGGAATGTTGGCATTGTGTGAGCCTCACCTCCCATATTTAAAGCAGTGAAGGTATTAAGTGGGGAGGGAGGGGAAGCTGAGGGGCACTTTCAGCTCAGCAGCCTTGTCTCTGCCTTTGTCTCCACTTCTGCAGTGAAATGTGTCTCAATTGTTTTTGATTCTTTAAGCGATAAAACACTTGGTGTTTGTTTCCGTCGGTACAGAACTGCAGCGAGTGCAGCTTACTGAGGCCAGGTGTAGTTTTCAAGACTGCCCTAATCTTATAAATGGCAGGAAGTGTTGTCCTGCCTGAGCTGGTCTTCAGAAGGCATTACACGAGGGGAGAAAAGCAAGTTCTTTGGATCAGACCTTTTTCTATTGCCTGGCCTCCAGCTGCTCGGGAGGATGCTTCATAGGAAAGGGGGTTGTCCAGCAAACCTCAGGGAGCTGCATCTTGTGCCGTGATGCAGTGAGAACCCCAAACCTTGCTGCAGTACAAACCCCAGAGGCCCCTCTGGTGCTCAGCTCCATCCTCGTGAGCGCAGCGTGTCACAGCTGGCCTGGCTCTGCCGAGGGATAAACCTTCTGGACTTGTATCTCGGGGAGAAAAGCCCATCCCACCCCAGCCAATTCTGGTGTCACGGTTACAGCGCCTTGCGCCACTTTGGGGAATTTGTTACAGACTCCAAACAGACAAATTGGCTTCTCCAGGTCTAGTCCCAGTAATATTTCCAAGTGTAAACTGCAGCCTGTTGGTATAAATAGCCAAAAGAACAACTAATAAGGGTCTGCCCTATTGCTTGAGACAGCAACGAGTCTTGGCCACAGTGACATGGGAAGGGAGGGCAGTCCTGCTGCTTCTGCCATACACCTTTATCCCAGTATGCTTTTCCAAAACCAGTAGACAGCAATACGGTCAGAGGAGCAGACTGAGGTACAGGGGGATGTGCAGAAGAGACACGTGTGTGGCCGTGGCAGAACTGTCTCTGTCTAATGTCTGTTCTGGTGTCCCCTTGGGCTGTCGCTCAGGTCTGCAGAGTTGTGGTACTGCCTGATTTGTGATTTTTGCTGTGGTTGGAGCTGGTTTTTCGAGTCTTTTTCAGCTGGGGAGAAGAAGCGTGTGAAGAGACTGTCTGGTAAGAACAAGTGAACACTGGCAGCTGTGTGCATGAGTAGCTGGACTACTGATTTTTTTTTTATTCCTTTATGCTCACCAGTCCAGAGAGTTTACAGAAGATGAGGCAACAAGATTTGCTGAATCTCTTCCTAAAACCCTTCAGTTACAGCAGCCTTGGAGAAGGAGGTGGGAGCAGCTTCCACAAGAGTTCAGAGCAGAGCGGAAAGTATCTGACAGGCTCTTTCAAAAATGCAAAGACTGACTCAGGGTCCATAAGGCCTTTTTGGATCATATGTTGGCTTTTAAACCCTTAAAGGAAGCCTTAGCACAAACAGAAATCATGGGTACTTTGGAAACAAACCAAAAGCAGTCATGAAGTGTCCCCCAGACACCTTCAAGTCCTCCCTTTCCTCTCTCTCCCTGGCCCCAAATCTCATCAAATGTTTTTTCCCCGATCTCAGCAACTTGGACCTGAAACCTCTTCGTGCATGTATTGTACTACCAGAAAGGTTTGGGATTTTTTTCAAGGCTGTGTTATTTTACTGGGTACAGGGACTGTGTTTTCATTAGGAGCACTAAAGCCTTTTGTCACTTAGTTAGTGCTGAAGCGAGTTAAGAAGCAACGTGCAGCTGGCGATGGGTGTTCTGCAGCTGTTAGGGCTCTTGCAGGTTACTCCACTTTCTCTTGGACTGAGCTGCCTCCCTCTGACAATGGCAAAAGGAGCAGTTGTATGGCTGCTTTGTGCTCTTAAGGGTAAATTTCCCCCCCTTTTCCATTTTGAAGGGGTGTCCTCTCCCTTTCTCTCTATCCTTGCCCACCTAGATGAAGTCTGTTCTGGCAATTTTCCCCCTCCTTTGGCTGGGGAGGAGGAAGCAGAGTGGAAAGGGAGGAACAAACAGCTGTCCTTTAGGTTTCAAATCAATGCAGCTCCTTAGCAGGCTGGCAGTGTGAGCTCAGTCCTTAGGAAAACTCCTCTTTCATTCAAGAGGCAGCCTAAGCCAATTCTCCCCTAGTCCAGGACCAAAGAGGTCGGGAGTTTGGTCCTTTCCAGCTTGTAGGACCATTGCAGCTGGCACAGGCTCCTATTCCCCGCGTTTGATTTGTGCAGTGCACTGGAGGACCGTGGAGGTCAGCCTGTCTCGGGACACGACTGAAATGTTGCAGTGTCCGTGCTTAAATTCCCGTCTCTTCGTGAAAAGCCACCTTCCCCTGAGACCGGGAGCGGGTGCGGGAAGATAACCGGTGAGGTGATCTGGCACTGATGAGGTGTAGCACTGCCCAGGCCACACTGCAGCATCAGGGCAGAGAATTCAGGATTTGCTGGCAACCTGTTTCTGAGTGTTCCGACCTCTGAAGTGTGTTTGGAGTCGGGAGGATCACAGCTGAAATCTCATTAGCGAATAATAGGCCTGGTGTGCAGAAATCTGCCTCGCTGACATCTTGATCTTACTCTGCCACTTCTGGTCAGCAGGGTTGAAAATGCACTCTTGTTTCGCAAGTGTGAACACAGTGTCGCTGCCCTGGTTTTACAAGTGACAGTGGGAAGAGCTGTGATACACAGTGGCAAGGGGGATTTTAGCATGTTTACAGGAGGAACTTGCACAGTTCTGCTGCTGGTGTTGCTAGAGAACTTCGGTTTTTGAGGCATACAGAAAGTGCTGTCTACAACTGGGATTTGAAAGGTAGATATGCCTGTAATAAGGCATCAGGTCTAGTTTAGCTGCAGAAAGGTTGATCAGTGGAAAAAGTACTTTTCTTAGGTGTCGTTTTCCCCACAAATTTGGGTGTCTTAATACCCTCTGTCCCCGCCATACTGCTAAGCGATCCTAAATCAGTAATGGTCCTCAAATCTGAAAGCTTGCAGGCTGAGGATGTCACCACTAGCAACAGATGAACAGTGGAGTAATGCAGTGGTATGCCATACTGCCCCAAATTAAACATTTCCACCTTCAAAAGCAAGAGCCCTGCTCTCCAAATTTAAAAATGACCTCACAAAGTGCTGTTGTGCTGCAGGCAGGGGCGGATTTGTGGGAAGGGAAGCTGCACAGCCGTGGGATTGCATCCTGTTAGATGTGGGTGCGGGGTTTTCTTTTGCTGCAAGCCTCCTTGTCCTCGGTCCTTGGGTAAGGTACACTGCTAGAAGACAGATATCAGGAGTGCCATTAGCTCCAGGTAGGCTTTCCTTGAGCTTACTGAGCAGAAAGGGACTCTGCAGACACTGAGATTACAGGAACGGTTCTGATTGCAAGGAAGGGGAAGACTTTGACTTATGCATTAGTAGGGTCTATCCAATCCTCGGTCTGCTTTGTTTTCTTACTTTCTGTCTGCATTGCTTATTTTTGTCTCCCTGGGTGCTCCTCCCCAGACTTCTCAGCTCGTTGGTGTTTAATCTTCACGGTTTGTCTCCGGCCCCGCTCGCTCTAATCTCTGCAGGTCACTGTGCAGTTCGCACGTTTGGTTCTCTTGGGCTGTTTGCTGCCATCAGCACATCTGGTCGTGGTTGAGTTTACATCAAAGGAACACCTGACAAAGAAGCAGCCCTGATAATAGGCTCCAGTTTCTTCTCAGCAGCCCAAACAGGTGGAGGCGGGTGAGGGAACGCTGGCAGGACCACAGGGGAATTCATGCTCCACTTTCAACACGCCTTGCTTTTCCCTCCTGCCTGATGGAGCACTGCAGAACCTGCTGCTGCTCCTCTAAGTTCCCCAAAAGTAGAGCTGCCCCTGGAAAAGAGGAAAGCAAGACAGAGGTAGGACTTGCTCTTCTCCTGCAAAACAAACTCACATGTGGGAAACTAATTAACTAGCAAGGGGGGAGGAAAAGGCTCTCCTGCAGTTGCTGTTGTAGCTGCAGAAGTGCAGCTCATGAGTTATAGGTGTCTTTTCCCTGCAAAAAGAGCTGGCTCAAGTGCCAGGGGTCAGGAGAGATGCTGCAGTCACAGTGTGATGGTTTGCTGCCTCATTGGAGCTGGCCAGAGAAGAGGCTGATGAACCCAAGGCTGGATTCTCTAGTAAAACACTTCAGCTGAAGTGTTGAAGGATAAAGATTTGCATTTGCTCTTGTTTGTGTACTTTATGCTGCCCAGCATAAATTTCCCTGTCTAGAGTTTGCTGTTAGGAGCCCATTTTATGTAACACAGTTACATGTGGTTATACACACACACAATGATCGATAGAGAGAGACATTTCCTGCAGTTGGGATTATTCTGAGCGGTGCTGGGTGCTGTTTGGGTTGGTGCCAGGGTCCAGGACAGATGTGTCTCATGAGTGCAGTGCCCAGAGTTTTGCAGCACGTGGCAGCTGCTCATCTTTGGTGCTGCAGTGGTGGTGTGGGTGCCCTTTGTCCTCTGCTGGAAGGAAAACCAGTGGCCGCACATCCCATCTCCTGTCGGTTTCTCCTGGTGGTGTTGGACCCCTGGTACTCTTGGGGCCCGAGTTCTCCAAGAAGTAAGTGAGTCTCTGGGTTCTGATCCATCCTGGCCACATTTGCATGTGCTCACCCTGGACTTGGAGACCTGTGACAAGGGGAAAGCTCAGCTTCCAGAAGGCTGTGAGGGGAGATTGGGAGCAAGGGGATGTCTTTGTTCCTCTGGTGCAGCACAGGAGATGTGAAACCCGGGGTAAGTGCAAGGGGCAGGAATCCGTGTGCTGGGAGCTCCCTGCAGCTTGTTTCTTCCAGGGATGTGGCCAAGGACGGCAGAGGTCCTGGGTGCAGGAGCTCCCAACTCCCTACACTCTTCTGCACAGAACCAAACTTTCCTATTCTTTAATTTCGCTCAGGCTAGGAAGGCACTCCGTAAACCCTGCATGTTTTGTGCGGTGCTGTAACCTGGAGTGGGGAAGGGATGAGATCCTGTTGTCCTTGGCTGAAGGACAGAAGTGGTGACTGGAGCTATCTGGTGCTGGAGCTCCCTGAGCTTCCTCTCTGAGTGTGCTGAGCTCAAAGCAACATCCCCCTAGGAGGGATTCTCAGCTCCTCTCTTTCCAGGCGGGGTTGGAGATGACTGGTTTCTCCCTGGTGTGAGTGCTGTTTCCCAGGAGAGCTGAGGATGGACAGTCGGGACAGCCCTTCCCACCTCACCTGCTGGATATATCCCATGGCCTGGGGGACCAGAGGTGCTGTGCTGCCCAGCTGCTCACCTCTAGCCCTGCTGTGCTGAGAGCCAGCTCTTCTGGGTTTAAAGGTGCTATTTAAACAAAATAATAATAATAACACCGCAGGCAGGGTTGATTTATTACATAGGGACTGTAGTATTCAAATGAGCTCATGATAAATGGAAGTATTGGCTCATTAAATGTTGCTTTGGACTTTGCCCTTGGGAAGGCTACGATTTCATAGTGTAGTGGTGATTTGAGATGATCCAAGCTCTTCTTTGGGCGGTGGTGGTTTGTTTTTTTTACCTTCCAAGGATTTCTCTGGGTTTAAATCCCCTTTCAGCTGTGGTCTGTTAAAACAATTTCCAGCAAACTGTCACTGCCTGTCCTTGTCTGTTTATGACATACGAAAACCACATCTATTTTGTTTTCTACTGTTTTAAACCCAGGCTTGGGTGTGACATTTGGAATATCTGCTCTTTGCTTTCTGCTGTTTCCACTGAGGAGTGTGGTGGGATGTCTGGAAGCTGTGAATTACGAAGGCGAGCTGTGCTGCAGCCCAGCTTAATTTAAAAGTACAGCACTTAGAAAAACACAGTGCTTTGCTCCCACTTCTTCCCTGGCACATGAAGCCATTGTGTTCTGAATGAAAGCGGGGATAAATCTGGATAAATCCCATCTCTTTCTCTGGTCCCACGTGTAGGGCACTGTTCCTGTCCCAGCTGGCCAGGCTCTGTTCCCCAAGGCATCGGAGCCATCCAGCAGTCAGCAAACTCCAATATTAAACTCCCAGCAAAAGGCAAAACAGGAGAGGGTTGAGGCCATCCCACTTGTACTCTCTGGAAGTGCATATGGATGGATGCCTTTCCTCCCTCTCTATCCCAAGGGTTTAACTCCTGGCTGCCCTGGATCTTCTGTTTGCAGCCATAGAATAGATGCACCTGCAGAGCACAAGTAAGCAAGAGGCTTCAAATGAGACAAATCAGGAAGTGAAATGAGAATCTCACCGTGGCATGGCATTAAATCCTGGATTTGCATTGGACTGAGTGGAAAGTCAGGAACCTGCATCCCGAGATTAAAAATAGCACCGAGCAGCGCGAACGCCACGAATTGTGGGTTTACAGGAGAAAGGCAGAAACGTGCTGAAAAGTTGGCTCACAGTGGCAGTTGCTGCATCCTAATCTCCTGGTTCCTTTCTTGCCTTGCTAATAAGAAGTAAGACTAATTTAATTTTCACAACATCCCAAATCAGGGGCTCTATGATTCAGAGACTTAATAAGATTCTCTTGCCGAGCCAAGAAAAGCTTAGTGGTTTTGAGCTTACTTTCTGCTGGGTTTCACTTTCGGGACGTTTGTGCAGTAGTTTGTTTTTTTTAAAAAAAAAAAAAAGAAGAACTTGTATTCCATCAGGATTACTGTTGTCTATGTTTAAGTTATTATATGTGTAAATTGGTTGTGCTGGAGCTGGGTGAAATCTTGAATAAGAAATGGCAAATTTTGGCAAAACAAAAACATTTTATGAGTTGTTTTGATTTGCCACACTTTTTTTTTTTTCTTTCTCTTTTTTTTTTTCCTCTGGAGAGAAAAGAAACAAACCTATTTTGTTTCAGCCTTTTCCAAATAAAAGGCTTTGAGATTTTCCTCTTTGAAGCAACTTTTCATTTAGAGTGATCTTCGGCGCTAACTTTTGTTAAAGGGCTGAAGAGTCAAAGTGGAACATTTGTTTCAGTCGACCTTAAATGAATTTTTTTTTTTTTTGAGAGAGAGAGTTTTTTCAGGATTGCCAGCGAACCGAAAAATCAGTTATTCACCCAGCTTTATATCCCATATACTGATAGAAACTTCAGAGCCCCGCCGTGACTGTTTATGTGGTGCAGCTGCCCCTAAGCCCTCTGTTTATATGTTGGGAAATTATTCTGCTTCTCAGGGCTGCCTGAGACAGTAAACCATGAGCAAGCGCCTGGTTTTTCTCCCTTGGGTTAACAAGTAGGCAGTGTTTTACAAAGTTTTGTTTCTTAACTCTTCTTTTTCAAGGCAGGTATTACCTCTGAGGCACAGTTGCAGGACCTGGTTTATGCTAAAGGCTGTGTGAGGAGCAGGCATCGCGTTGGGAGATGGGTTTAAAGCAGCAGGGTTTAAACTCGGCTCTGGGGATAGCTGTACTTCAAAAAGATGAGTGCAATAATCAGGAAAAGAAACTCCCTAATTTCAGAGTTATCCGCAGTCAAAACCCACATTTAAAAAGTGCTCTTCTTATGGTTACTCTGGGTGATAAATTATGTATTACATGAAGCCGTTGGATTGTTTTAACTCTTCGTCAGGGTACCCTTCCCTGTGTAGAGAGTTATGTGCAGATGGCACAGGGCATTCTGGAACAACAGGGCCAAGTTTACCTGTTTTACTGAAACTGGTGGAAAAAAGTTTAGATCGATTGCTTTAGAAGAGACACCATAACCAGAAATTGTTGGTCCTGGATTACAAGTCTGCTGGAGAGAAAGGAGTTGGGCCAAATGTGTTTGTTCCTGCTGTTTATCTTAAATCTTAATTAATTTAAGCTTAAATCGTGATGCCACTCACTTGAAGCATTGGAGCATTTAGAGCAGCCCAAGAAAACAGGCTCTTCTGTGTGTGAATGTTCCTGAGGTTGCAGTTTTCCCCTTGTGCCACTGAGCCCTTCGCAGCTCAGTGGGTGCGCTTTGGCACCCAGACATGATGCCAAAGCCGGCTTTGCCTGGGCAGGCCAGAGTGACCGTGCCTGCTCTGAGCCAGGCTAGGACTTCCTGGAGAGGACTATTCTTTATTTGTAAATCAGGTGTTTGGTTTTTTTTTTACCCTCACCTTCAGAGAGCACTGACCCTGCCTTGGGTCAAGGCATGAAACGAAGTTAGTTGGAGCCAGGTGGCTTTGCTATCCCCCAGGAGCAGCCCATGGACTGTGGGAAGGTTGGTTTTCCTCCCATCCCTTCTGAGGACACTTCAGTTTGGCAAGTCCAGTGCCCTTGGAGCCCTTCTCCTTCCCCAGTCTCGTTCTCTTCTCCCTGGGCACCTCTGCTCCCCGCGGGGACCTGCCTGGAGGGAGCGGCTGCACGGCGGCTGAGCCGGCAGGAAGGTCGTGGCAGGAGCACGGGACGTGGGAGGGGAGGCAGGAATAAGAGTTTCTGGCAGGAGGGAGCAAGCTGGGACTTGCCACCTTTCCAAACTCATCACCAGGGCCAAATTGAAGAGTCGTCCCTCCTGCCCAGCTCGTTTCTCTCCCTTTTTCCCCCCACTCCTTCGCCTGGGATGACACAGTCCTGGCTTGTCTTTGCTTTCGTGTGTGGGGCTTCAAACTGGTCGAACCAATTCATAGTGGATGATTCACTGGACACGTTTTGGCCCTCACTTTGTTCCTACACTGTCTGTCCCCAGCTTGCAGTTCTTAGAGTTGTGCTATAGCTGCCATTCTGCATCACTGCCATCCCCGGAGCCCCCACCACACGTCAGGGATGTACAAATCATCACTGTGCTCCTTCCTGCAATCACTTCTGGGTGTCCTGCTGATCCCTGACCCATTAAGTCAAGGCTTTTCAATGGCCCAGTTTGAGTGGCAGAGGTGATGAGATGATTTTACTATTTTTTTCGGTTGGATTGGAGTTGGACTGGACAAAGGAAACCATCCAGAATTCAGTTTGTAGTAGGTAATAAGCCATGAGACTGGCGAGGCCACGCAGTTTGTGGAGTAACCTGTAGCACTAGAGGGGTGGAGGGGGGGTTTTGAACTCTGCTTAGAACTTCTGCTCTATTTGAGGCTGTTGCCAAGTGTGTGTGTGTGGGGAGTGTCATCTAAACGAGGGTGGCCTCACTGCCAACATCGCTTCTGCCAGAGCTGTCGCCTGCATCTGCAGAGCAAACTGCAGGCTCAGCTCCTCCCCAGCTCCCCTGCCTTATTCCTTCCCTGAATCCTTTTCCTTTCCAAGGTGGGAGCAGCCTGGCTCCCAGAGCAGCACAATCCAGTTCTCCCTCCCGGGCTGAGGCAGCTGTGAGTCACTGTGCTCACGAGGTTCGTCAGCGGGAGGAACTGGTCCGAGGAACGTGACGGTGGTGCCACTGGAGCGCAGCCAGCTCGGGTCTGTGCCTGTGGGTGTTCCCTGTGGCACAGTGTCCGAGGGCTGGAGATGGAGCAGCTGCTGCGTATGGAGAGCACTCGCATCCACAGGTAACCCTTAAAGGCTTTTCCCATCCTGGAGCTGAGCTGCTCCTCTCCTGACCCCCAAGCCCCTCCACGGCTGGGATCAAGTCTCGCTGCTGGAGCTGGATTATCTCTGGGCTGCACTGGCCAGCCCCTGTGTGGTTTTTGAGTATCGCTGCTGCTTCCAATTGTACATATTTCCTCCTGGGGGATATGACCTGGGCCCAGATCCTGCTCTTCCTTTCATCCAGGGAAAGCCCAAGTCTGACATCCCAGCTCACCAGACCTTCCTCAAACCCTGGTGTAGCCTAAAGCTGTATCCCTGCAGCCACTGTTGCTGTAGGTTGAGGTAAGGTGAGATTGTTGAGGGAGGTAAGATGTTCTGGTGCACCTGCACCAGGTGCTCTGCTGCTTTAAAAACGGAGTAACATACAGAACAGATGTTCTCCAAAGTGAAAATAGGTGCTCTTTAGCCCTGGAATTAAACCATTAACTTGTCCATCTTCTCTAGCTGGGGGCAGCCAGTCCCATTCAGGGTGGCAGAAGCAGCTTCTTTACACTGTCGGCTGAAGGCAAGAGGTGTGGGAGCAGAGGGCTGGGCTTTAAGATGCCTGGAAATGGATACCCCCCTGCTCATGTCCCGAGCCAGCTGCAGGCCTTGCTTGAAAAGGCTGCCACTAAACCAGCCAGGACTCAAAGCCCCCCTCACCCACAGCCACTGGATTTTCCCAGTTCCCCTCTGGATTTTTCTCAGTGCGGTCTCCTACTTTTCCCCTCCACCCCCCTTAATTTAAGGTTAAATCAGGCAGATCTGCTCCACCACGTTTTCCCTCCAAATAGAGCAGGCAGGGGAAGAGATGCAGATCACTCAGTGTGTGACTGCTGAAGGATTTTGGTGGAAACCTTTGGTTGAAGTAAGGGGCCACTTTGGCTGCAAAGATATTAAGCCCTGGCAGGCAGGAAAAAGGCAGTGGTAGGTGCCTTCTTCCACCATCAGAGCAAGGGGGAGGGGGTTTTGTCCCTCCATGTCCCTCACCCTGCACCCTCACCCCAGCAGACCCCCCAGCAGGCAGCAGTGGGCTGCCAAATTAGCTCTGCCAAAGGGTTGTGAGCATGGCAGTAAATTCCCTTTGGAGCAGCCCAAATAATCCCTTCCCCGTGCACACTGAAGAGCAGCGTGCAAGAAAAACAAGACCGATGTTAACTTACCTGAGTATTGTCTTCCAGCAAACTTCCAGGCTTTTGTTTTGTTGTTGTTTTTTTTTTTTTTTTCCTCCTTGTCTCTAATAAATGCAGAGCTTGGCACAAGCACAAAATCCGTGTGGTTCCCACTCACACCAGGAAAGGAGCAAGTACCGAAGGCTGTGGGCCAAACTGTGCGAAGGAGAGAAAGCAAGGGGAGGAACAGGGTGAGGGGGAGGAAGCCCAGTGAATAGCGGGAAAAGGAGAGGAAATAACCCGGGGAGAGTAGCGTGAGGTGGGGAAGGCAGGGCCAGAAGAATGGAAGGAAATCCTTGCAGAAAATGGGCTATTGGAAAGCTGTTCCCTTCGGTACCTTCCCGTGGCAGATGCTCTAGGTCTGTAGATATTTGGGGAGGAATCGGCTGGCTTTTGGGGACATGTTGGTTGGAAAAGGGAGAACAGAGGAGGACTGGAAAGAAACCCCTCTGCCCATGACCTTGGAGCACCTGGCGTACCTGGAGCGTGAGTCCCAGAGGATGAGGTGTGGAAGTCAGGAGGTGTGCCCAGCCCACTGCCACACACAGAGCCCCTGTGGCCACAGCACATCAGTTCTTACGGCTCCTTCCCCCTGCCTGGGCACCTTGTTCTTTGGAGGAGAAGGAAGGGTGGGAGGAAAAACCCATGATCTTGCTGGCCTGCTGCCAGTTGCTAAGGCAGTTTCTTCAAAAGGGGAGGGGAGCTGTGGAAAGGAGGGAGCTGCCTGGAGAGGAGGCAGATGATGAACGCAGGGACCAGGCAGAGAGAAGAGCCTGCATCCACCAGTGATGGTGGCAAGTGGGACCATGGGCTGAGCCGGAGCAGAGGGGAAGGAGCCCAGAGGAGAGGGGTGAAGTGGCAAGGGGCAGGGAGGACCAGGGAGCAGCAGCTCTGTGCACAGCTCAGCTGTGGAGACAGCATCCCAAGGGACCTGTCTCAGCTGATGGGTTAGCTGTGGTTCAGAGCAGCTCTACGAAGCACTGCCTGTGGCTGGAGGGGGTTTTATTCCCCAATGACTTTTCCCTGCTGTGGTTTCCCTGGTGAGTACGAGGTGCGTGTGGTCCAGGGAAGCTGGCTGTGCTGTGCAGGCAGGGCTGGGAGCAGCACTCGCTCCTATTGCCAGTGCTGGGAGGAGCACATCCCACACGGACGTGCAGGTTAGAGGCAGGGAACGTTATCCCTCCTGGACAAGGGCAGAAGGAGCGAGGTGCACAGAGTGCCTTTTGCCATCCCCTCCTTGCCTCCGTGCTGCGTTTAAGTGTCTTTCTGCCCACATGGCACAAGCTTGAACAAGGTCTGTGAAAGCAGGTGGGTGCCTGGCCCAGTCCCTGATCTTCCAGTTATTTGGCCCAGAGAGGAGCTTAACGTGGCTCTTGTCAGCTGTGGACTTGTCACACTGACTTATGATGCTGAGCGGCAGCAGCGCTGAATGCAGACCTGGGCCATCGCTGCGGTGCCTCCTCTGCCTGGAAAGCCACTCCTGGGGCACAGGGGCAGATGTACCTGAGGGAGGGAGAGACTCCTGAGGGCACCCCAGACTCCTGTGACCTCGAGAAACGCGATGAGTGCTTCACTCCGGTGTGAGATACCTCATCTGCCACAGGCCAGTGCCTGTGCCAAACTCCAGCCTGCTTCCTCCTGCCCCTGCACGGGCAGGCTCAGAGCAAGGGCTGATTGCAGACAAGTCTCTGGCAGCTCCCTCTGGCTGGGGCAGACGCTACAGGGAGATGCAGCTCCCCGCCTGGGTACCCCATCTTAGCCGAGAGCAATGGGTTTGCCCTCGATAGGGGTGGAAAGCTGGAGCGCTGGAGTGGGTGGGAAGCTGCTCACTTAAGGAGAGCTCTGTGCAGAGCCTTGGTTTCGTGGGCTGGAGGCATCTCTTACTGACAAGTCGCAAGTGAGGAAGTAAGTTCTTTAACAGGTAGGTGGCAACACAATCAGAGCAGCTTCGGGAGTGCAACAGCGGCACCTCCAGCGGTCCTGCCTCTGGTCAAGGCACTGGCGCCGGGGCATGTCCGCAGGGGAGCTGTCGGTCCCTGCGTGCCGGCGAGGGCCGGTGCAGCCCGGAATGGAGCTGAGCCACCGGGGGAAAAAGCGCTCGTCCCTCTGAGCACACGGAAATTCAGCGCCTGGGCCGGCTTCGGTTCTCGCACTTCTCCTTCCTTCGCGTTCCTCGGGCCCCGCGTCCCCGCAGCCATCCGTCCCCGCCAACAC
>VXAY01006827.1:421655-439696 GCA_013399855.1 Oxyruncus cristatus | reverse complement strand
GGAGGAGGAGAAGAAGGAGGGGAAGGAGGAGGAGGAGGAGGAGGCACCAGCCCCGGCACCCAGCACTTGCCGCCAGCACTGACGATAGGGGCGGCTCCAGCGAGCTCCTCACCCTCCGGACCGCGTCAAAGCCCCGCCTCGGCCCCGGCCTTCCTCCCCCGCCCCCCATTCCCCCCCTCTCCTCGTTCCTCCTCCTCCTCCTCCTCCCCCGCTCCCTCTCCCGCGGCTCCCCGCGCTGCCCACGCGTGTCCCGGCCCCGGGCGGGCGGCGCGGCCCCCGCAGCCGCCGGGGCTTCCCCGGGGAGCGCCGGGCCGGCACAAAGGATGGTGCCAGTGAGCCCCGACCGCAAATATGACAAGTATCCCCGCTATCCGGTGACGGGGACACGGCCAGGGGACGGGGCTCAGCCAGCGGGGCTGGCCCCCAAGTCGTCCCGGTACAACCCAAAATTCCCCCCACCGTCACCATCACCACCCCCCGTCGGTCCCCGGCCGGGCCAAGCAGAGCTGGGGCTTTGGGGGAGTGGGGATAAAACCCGGAGCGCTGGCGGCCGCCCCCCGCCCCGGGAGCTCACCTGGGAGCCGAGGGAGGCAGCGGCCCCCGTCCGTGGAATCCTCGCTGCTAATTTGGGCTGTGCAGACACCACCGAAGCACAAAAATGAGGCCAAACGGAGATGCTGGAGCGCGCGAAGACTTGGCTGCACGGGGGGAGCGCTCGGCACCAGGCGCTATCTGGAAAGAAGACGATTATTTTAAGTCACCTCAATGATTGTGTTTCAAAAGGAGCTGTAATCCCAGCCGGCTCTGTTAAAGGCGATTCAAACACCTCACAGTTTTGGCTGCAGCCCCAGCGGCATCTCGGATCATTCCGGCCTTTCATGTTCCACTAAACCGGTTGTACTTCGGGACAATAAAGCTTTAAGACCTAATATAAAGGCGATTATTAGTCATTAATATCACAACTCGTTTAGGTATTAGCTCAAAACGATCTGTAATGATTTGTGATCAATCAAGATGATGCTCTTGCAAGAAATTAAGTTCAGTTTTCAGTTAGAAAACCGATAAGGAAAAGGAAGATACTTTTAGAAGGAAGGCTTCCTTAACCTGAAAATTGTATCTGACAATAAACAACAAAGGAAAAATAACTCCAAACAATTCAAACAGTGAATCTGCCAAAGCAAAAGGAGATTAAATGATGATTTTATGGATTCTTAAAATTGTAATTGGAAAGATCCCCATCTAACTGATATTTAAACACCAGGCACTTCAGATAATACTCTGCTGAAGTCACTAAAATGGGAGGAAAGGGCATCAGACCTAAAAACTGACATTTTACTCTCCCCGCTCAGAGGCCTCAGCACACCTTTCCCCTTCCACCGGTGCTATCAGCCATTCCTTTGAGGAGATCCAGGCTCTCTCATCCGGTGTCTGCAGCACAGAGGTAGCCCTGAACCCATCTGCAAAGCAATTCACGAAGCATTCACTAAATTTTGACAAGTGATTTGCAAATTGCCCAGGAGCCGGCAAACGTTAAAACCAGAATTCCCTCCTGGCTGGATACTTTCCAGCAGTAAGGCACTGAAATTTGGTCCTTCTGCTTGGGGAAAACAAGTCTCTTCCCCAAATTGCAACGAGTCATAATAAAATCACTAAATAAAAGGAGAGGGTTCGTTTTCTTCGGGGGGAGGGGGGGGCTGCGTGGTACCTGTTCAGCGGGCCTCTGCCTACTCAAAAGCCACCCAGAATATCTGTAAAACTTGCAAGTAGGATTCACTGTATTTCAGAGCCACATTCTGGCCTCCCTTACACTGGATTTGTAACACAGCAGGATCTGGCCTTGCGTAATCGCGCTGTGGATGCGCCCAGCCGAGCAGTGCCTGCCTTCCGGAGCTCAAAGTCCGCAGCAGGTTTACAGTCCCCGTGCCTGGGTGTGTGCGCGCTATCACCGGCACCAGAGGCAGGACCACAAACATTTGCTAAATAAGCAGCTGGGCTCCAGCCCCGATACGCAACAGCCCTGATCTCGCCGTGTTATACTCAGCAGTAAAAAGCCTGAGCCTGTGTCATCCGAGTTTTAAATGCTTCTGGCTTTGTTAGGTCGCTCCAATTTTACACCAGCACGGGACAAAACTCACCGCCCCTTCTGTTTCCTACTGTAACTCTCCCAGGCCTTTCTTGGCAGGAGTTCATAGTCACGCTGTAACTCGGGATTGTTCCTCTGGACACGGCTAGTACAACCTGCATCCACACTCAGATGCACTCTAAGCTGAGCACAGGTCACGATACGGGTCGATAGGAACAGAGCTCCTTCCTACGCTCCGCACACAGCAGAGGCTCCATCCTGGCGGGAGGAAGCTGGGCTACGCAAGGTGAATATTCCTCCTGCCGACTGCTCCTCACGTGGCCTCGCAGCTGATCTAACGAGACCTTTCTGGCCAAGAAACTCCACTCTGCAGCTCTGGAGCAACCTGACCAGGAGGTGCCTGCGAGACCCCAACGCAGTTTGTCTGAACGTGTTAGTAAGCGCAGAGGAACAGCCTGCAACTGAGCTACAGAACACTGTGCTAGGAAGCGTGGAGAGGTTTCCAGAGCCTGCAGGGCCAGGGGCATGGGGGGGAAAGTCTGCATGTCTGCAAGGAGGAGCCACCCGAAACACATCCCGTTTCCAAAGGATGCACACAAGGGTTTCCTGGGGAGCAGCAGCACAGATGTAAACTGTGCAGTCATAGCCTTGACACAGGCCCTGCTCACACATGAAGACAACATGCTAAAAGAGAAGGAACCAAGCTGTGTTCTTCTGCAGCAGTACTGACTTGACGTGGGCTACGGGCACAGTCTAAGTGCAGCCTTGTCTTTGAGCAAGGATGGTCAAAGCCTGTCTGATTGAAGGGGTCAGGTCTCATGAAGATCATTCAAACCTCCTCCTGCCTTGAAGATAAATAAGAAAATGAACAGAAATCAAAGACTGGAAAGACTGGGAGGGGGGAAAAGACATGGGCTTCATAGGCAATTCATTAGAAATACTACAGACTGCCAGGTAATCTCTGCCCATCAACACGTGTGCTAATTAGGAAAGAACAGCAAAGTTTGGTGTGCTGGAATGTTGGCATCCCTCACGTTTTTCAAAAAAAGAGGGAGTGAACTGCTTCCTATGTTTCTCATTTCACCCTTGGCCTTTTTCTTTCTAATTGCAGCACACATGAGTACTATGAGATTTCATCAGGTAGTTGTACAACAGAACTTCGTTTTCTCCCTGGATGTTTTTGCCTTAGTGCACGCAGGAGCTGGCAGGTAAATACCTAATGCTGCCCCCAGAGCAGGCAACTTTTCGCAAATAAAGACCCCCTCAGCACTGGTAAGTTGGGAAAAGCTAAACAAAGGGCCTGCCTACAGCCGAAGCTGCTTGTTTGCAGTCTCAAGCAGTGCTCTCCCCACCAAGCAATGCAGGTCTCCTGGGTAAGAAGGAATCACACTGCATGATTAAACACCCACTAGGACCTCGTGCCATCTCCGTTCAAGCCAGCTCAGGGGTCAATACTGACCTTCCAGAGCAGGGCCCTTCTCATGCAAGGCCCAGCCACAAATAAAAACAAGCTCCTCAGTAAAAAAAAACCTGGGTGCGGCATTACTGTGGTCTGCACCTATGAGCTGGGCTGCTTTCCCTGGGATTTCAATGGCTTTTTTTCCTTTTCTTGCTGGTGCAACTCTTCCACTGTAACAAGGCTGCCCCACACATCCCAAGGCACCGAGGAGTTGGTTAAAACAGGAGGAAGGAATGCTCCACCCCTTCTCACTCCAATTTTAGCTCTCTTCCTCCCCCCCCTTCATTTTCTGCTTTAGTTCATGTTTTTCTCCTTTAATGTTTTTGTGGCAGTAGGAGAAACACCGTTCCCTAGAATGCATAATATGCCTAATTATCATTCTCTGTTAGTTCTCTAGGAAAAAAAACCCTACAGGAGAAATCAGTTTAATTAATGAGTATGACCAAATGCAGCCTTAGTTCTAATGCAGTATCATATATTATATGTCCAGTTGGGCAGTTGATCTTCTTTGGGTAAAATGAACAGAGATGCAAAAAAACCCAGGGAGCTCATGATTCAATATTCTGAGTGAAACTTCCCCCTTTTTTATAGTTATTCTAAGCTTCCTACAGATTTCAATGACAATGTCAGTTCCCAAATACTGCTTTTGGCTTTGGTAACACAGGATTGGGCCTGTACAGTCTAGTAATAGAAGGCTTGGCAGTACCAAGGGTTGTACCACATGGTAAATTCATTAAGTAATTAAGAAAAAAACAAACAACCCTTAACTCCGAGATAGCTCTCAAATACCCATACCAATAAAAATCCCCAGCGCCTGTGAAGGACAAGCGTAGTAAGGTTTCTTCTGAAAGTAAGATTTGGTGATTTAGATGCTTTTCAAAAGGGCTACTCTTCACATACTAAATTATTAAGGAAATATTATGGAACAGGATTATCAGGAAGGAAAAAAAAAATGCAGTGTGCATTAGCTGGCTTAGTCAGAGGAGGTTTTGCTGCATTCCTCATGCATGGAGATGACTCCCTCCCTCTGTAATTCCCTGTGCACTCCCAGTCCTCTGGAGACTGTTGGTGTGCATCATCCTTGCTCCAGCTGGAAGACTGTCCACCGACAGGAGTCTGGGCTCCTTACCATTGCTGTATTCTCACATTTTTTTGCCTTTTTATAAAAGTCCATGTTCTTTCCCAAATCCCATTCAGGCTGCATCACCTGCAAGATGTGCTTTATTTCTGGCCCAGGCCAGATTGTTCACACTGGTGCTGTTTGTACAGCACACAGGCTCCTAAAACAGTCTCCCCTTTCCAGTCTTGCTTCCTGTGACACAGTGAACTGTACTCTGCATTGAGCCATGTTTTAAACAATTTTAGGCTGCTTTTCTTTCCCTTTCAGTGCTCACTCTGCAGTCTCTGTCAAAAGCACAAGTCATTCCTTTCTGGAACACTTGGTTACTTTTTTGGAGAGAGGCTACTCTGATGTCCTGATATTCATCTCATACTGGGGCCGGTGGATTAAGAGGGGAAAAAAAATCTGCAGATAAAACCAAAGCCTCTGTTTTACAGCTGAGGAGGGAATACTTCTAATCAAGAAAAAACACAGAAATGGTGGGGGAAAATACAGAGATGGCCAGTCTTCAGGCCTAATTAACCACTGGTGTAAACAGATGTCCCTGCAATCAAGCCAGAAGACTTCGGGCCACCCACCAGTCTTGAGCACAAACCCAACAGGAGCCTGAAAGCCTTGACAACATGGAGCTGTCAAACATGCAAGCCACACATGCTTCAATACAGAGGTCGCCACCACGTCCCTCGTGCTGATGGGCCACCTGCTCCTTGGTCAGCAGGGGAGAGCAGCTCTACTGGTCTGGATTACCGTGTGCGCTGCACGTGCCACAACCCTTTTTCCGAAGCAAAGCTACTCCTACAAAGCTCTACGTGGAGACATAAATTTCTGGAGCACACACGCTCCCTGCACTCCTCTTAAGCACTCTTGAAACCTAAAAGAGGCCTGGTTGCATGGGCAAGTTGGAATATGTTTAGCACTGCTCAACCCTGCGGAGATGCCAAGGGCTTGACGGACCAAATGGGGCCACCAGTGGGGTGACTGGAGGCTTCCAGCAGTGGATGTTCCCGCTGGGATTTGTTGCATTAAAGCGTCGTACAACAGCAACAAGGAGTTGGAGGCTGGGAGGGCACAACCAAAATGGTGTTGTGGCTACAGTGTTGATGTAGAGTGTAGAGTGTGCAGTGGCTCAGGGTGTTACAGAGCACTGCAATATGTCATGCAGGGCTTAAAACCACGTCACCAGAGTTTAACATGTTTGTGCTCAGATGCATTACCAGAAAAAGGGGGAAAAAAAAAAAAAAAGAAAAAAAAAAGCCACCAACAACCTATTTCAATCCTTATTTACATGAAAACATCAACATCCAAATGAATGCACTCACCTCTAGAGCTGCTTCTGCTGGCTGGAATTTAATCTGTAGAGCGTATTAAGGCTCCTACAGAGTCTTGGGGGCTTGGGCCTCTTGTTTGAAACTAGTTTCTGCAGCTTCTTAGACCTGCTAGATTCAAGGAATGCTTAACGAATAAAATAGAGGCATTTTCAAAGTTATTCAAATTTGCAATGATAAATCCTTATTCTGACTGTCCCAGGTGCAAAATTCTTCACAGACAATGTTTATCTGTGCTCCTTTCAGACAGAGGTTTCTGAGGGTCTAATTTTAAGTAAACAGTGAGTGACCTACACCACTTCTTTAAAAAAAAAAAAAAAAAAAAACCAAAAAAAGAAAAAAGCCAAAACCAACAAACCCCAATAAAACAGAAGTTGAATCTGCAGGGCCAAATTTGGAAGAGGAAGGAAAAAAAAAAAAAAAGGAGCTGGCAAAAAACCTAGCACAAGAACATCAAATGTAGCAGCATAAACTCCCACTGCCATTCTGTTCCTCTACAAATAATTGAAGATCATATAGAACTGAACTCATTGAGTCAATGCATTGAATGCACAAGTCTTTCTGTTTTAACCCTTCACAAAACGTGTTATTTTGTAGATTGTGTGCAAAGAGGAGATTAAGAAAAAAAAAAAAAAAGACTGAATGAGTACATCAGATGCTTTTAGTGACTAGGCCTGTGGTAATGATTCATTTTGTCTCTCTACATTCCCTAGTGCTTGCATGGCTAATAGTCAGCAGAAGCTCATACTGTATGTGCAGGTAAACAGACTGTGGGTGATGTCTGTATTTCTTAACTCTACCTAAAACCACCTCTGTAACGGTCAGAAATACATTTTATCTTTCTGAAGGAAAAAGGAACTGCACAAATTAATTTAGGTTCTCCTCTAACCTTTTTTTTTTTAATGTTCTTTCACTTTAAAGGAAGCTGTTCATTTTTAGTGACCATTAGCCAAAGGCTAAAAAAGGTTTACACCTAATTAGTATTCTGAAGCAAAGATGAAACACTAAATCACTGCAAACCCACCCAGCATTCAGGTTCTACCAACAGGGCAAAGAAAAAAAGCTGGAAATTCACCATTTATCATCACAGCCCATCTTCCCCTTCCTTTCGCACCTCTTAACACTCTCTTTCTTCCTCTCACAGTGTCTCTGGGGTGCTAATGTCCTTGAAATGTGGCAGGGGGTCTGGAAGAGAGGAGAGGCAGCTCTCCTGTCTGGTCACACCCATCTGACACAGCACGTGTGGGCATTTGGCGTGGTGGAAAAGAAAAAGAAACTGGGAAAAAATAAGAGATATGTCATGGACAAGGATGGCATGGAGCTGGGGAAGCAGATGCTTCATGTGGCATACTGCTGCCATGAGCAGCTCTCTCAAAAAAAGGCAATAATTCTCCTTTTTTTTTTTTTGGTTTGCTTTAAATTTTGGCCTTGGTGAGGAAGCAAAACAGACCTGATGGGATTATAGAGGGGAATAAGTGAAGGAAAAGGAGTAGACGCAAGAAACAAGGAGGAAGAGCTGCATCCCCATTGATGGTGCTGCTCATGAGTCGAGGACATTCTCTGGACAGCAAGCAGGAGAAGAAAACAACATGAAGTGTATCACTGAGCCTTCCCCTGCTTCTTCTCCCAACCACAAAAAAAACCAAGGGATGGGCAGAAGGCTCACAAGCGCCTCTCTTCTACACAGATCCACTTTCCTGCAGAGGTTCAGCTTTACAGGCCAGTTTCTGTCAGATTCCTTTGTGGAAGGAAAGATGCCAATGACTGTCCTGAGCCATAACTCCTGTCTGTGGAGTGAAGGACCTGCCCACCAAGCCAGGTACTGCACAGAAAGGCACCAGCCTATTTGTAATAACTGGGCAGAAACAGGCACCCTGTGCAAGAGGCTCACAGCGAGGGGCCAGTCAAGCCAAGGAGTGGTGACTGTCCACCTGCTCTCCCTCATGCCCCAACGCATTTTCTAACCATCCACACCCAAGGGACATTCCTACTGTGATTCTTGCTAAGCAAAAAAGTCACAATAAACCTCATTTGCTTTGCTTGCTTACCTACTACAACAACAATGTTATCTTTCGGGTTAAATCGTTTTCTTTTTTTCTTTTTTCTTTTTCCCCTGAATCTGCTCTTCTGCCAATTTTCCTTTACTCTTACTGGATGTTCAGCCCCTGCCATGAGAACAAAAGGAGTTAAGCAGGTGTCAAAGTGCTGATAATTTGACTCCACACACATACCCAAATACTATTCCCAGGCAGGTTAGCACACAGAAACCTCTGTTTGCTGGCAGCACTCTTCAAAGTAAACTCTTTCTCATCTGAACAGCTGGGAAAGTGCAAGTGCTCACTCCTTACTCTAATTGTGGGGTTCATAGAAAGAACATCGGTGCATTGCTCCTACCAGCAAAAAGGGAGGCCTGGCATTTGATGGGTTTCTTTTGGTTTTAAAACCAGGACAACCTAAACCAAACCACCTCTGTGAGAGAAACACTGCCTTCCAGGAGATGTTCAGGTGAAGGACCTCAGGCTCCCAACAACTTTTTTGCTCCGTGCTGTTCACGGCTGATGTGGGCAAAACAATGAGAAGGAAATGCATCTGTTGTTTTGAGCTCTTCTTCCTTTCATTTAGCAAAGACTCCCCCTAAATAAATGGAAGTGGGGAGATCTTGGAATAAGCCCTAGCAAAATTTTAATCACACTTTTTCTTCTTGCAAGCGAGCCGTCATTCAGTAGCTAGGTGGTTCTAAATAAAGAACTCCAGTCAACAACAGGAAATAACTCCCACAGAAAAAAAGGGCAGAATACAAACTCGCAGCAACTCTCGTACATAGCTCACAACGGCCTTTTGTTCCATGCACACTAAGTCCAAAATCTTTGCTTTTCAGAACATGTTCTTACTCTAAGTAATTAAAACTTATTTATAACTTGTCGCGAGTATGGATCCCTTCCTTGCCTTTCTCCCCCCCAGAAAAAGTTACGTTAAGAGCAGGAAAATCACAAGCCATTCCCATTTTTCCTATTTCACTTAACAAGTAAGGACATTGTAGGAATGCCACACGACGACCAGGATTTTAAAAAATTCAGATGGTGGAGGGTATTATCTTTTTTCCCCCTTTTTTTTTTTTGCAGGGGGAGGTGCACTGTTGTGTTCTCAGCTGCGAACAGTTTACATCCTTCACAACGTTCAGAAACCACTTCATGTTCAGAAAGTACAAAGCACCTGGTCTGTGGGAGGGGGATGAAGGAGAAACTGCACATCTCCAGCCACTTTTTAAAAACTCAGGTTGATGTCTAGAATCATCAGCTTTTAAATGACACAACGTATCATGGACCAATGACTGAGCGCAGACACCAAGTGCAACACCCAAAAATACTCAACCAAATTCCCTGAAAGACTACACTGGTTAATTCCATCTGGCTTTGAAAAAGTGTGGTTTTGGTGTGCCAAGGAGGGAATTTTAAGATGGCTGCTGCCTGTTAGCTGCCACGGATAGGTGCCTGCAGGAGGTGGGAGAGCTTCTTGAGGAGCGTTGCTATCATTTGTGGCAAGTATCTTCTGGAACACAAGCATGGATATAGCAGATTTTAGTGGCCAGCTGATTCCAGCATCTCTCCATCAAATCACCTGATGTGTCTCTGCCACAGTGCAACCTACCCGTAAAACCAATTTCCATTTTAGAAATTATTCTTGTTTGAATTATACAGCCGCAAGAACCAGGGTTACAGTTCCAGACTGGATTTCTGTAGCTGGAATATGTGAACCGGCTCAGTGTGCACACATGTGTAGCTGTGTGTTCGTGTGCACGTGCACCATCAGAAGTTTACAGGAAGAGCAAATCAAATTTTCTTCCTAATGTACAATAAACACACAGGCTGAAGCAACTCCACACTCGAATCCAGCCCAGAATAGTTGGTGGTTGTATTATAAAGTCCTCGGCAGTGGGTGCAAACCTGAACTCGCAATTACAGCCTCTTCTAGTTTAGAAAACAGACGCCACTGCTGAGAGGTCTGGACTCCTTTTGAACTTTCAGAAAGGAATAAAAATTGACGAGGTAAAGTATCCTAGAGCAGCTGTCCCACTGCTTCCCAGCTCTCACCCATTAGGTTAAATACTACAACGGTTTCAGTGGGACCAGCACACTTTAAAAGATGTAGTCTCTCTGTCTTTTTCTCTCTCTCGCTGAATGATATTTCTGCCCACATGCACTGACACATACAGTGTCTAACAAGGCTGTGATTCATTTTCAGTTCTAGTCATGCTCACAAGTGATGTAGCACACTTGCTGTGCCTTCAGGATCTGCGTAATTTAGCTTCATTTTCTCTGCCCCCACCCTGCATTAAGTGAAGTTCCAACAAAGCCAAGTCATCACCCACCAACTCCCCCTCCCACCTGCCTGGGGGATGTGTACAGCAGGAATCTGAATAATAATAATAAAATTAAATTAATTTTTTTAGAAAGAGAGAGGAGGGGATGAAAGCTTGAGAAATATCGTGAATTGTTAGAAAGCTTTCTAACAGTGAATAATGTGAGTGAATAATGATAATGGGATGTATACTACCAGATCACTGAAGCAGCTGTATCAGTCCTGAATCATCTCCCCATACATGTTAAAAGCAGCACTGTGTCTTGCATCATGCACGTTCATGCTAAAAAATGATTGACATTAAATCTGAATCCCTGATTTATAAAGGCAAACACCTCCTCAGCCTCTCCCACGGTAACCCTGCAGTGACCATTCACTTGTCCCCTGTCCTTTGCAGTCACTTTGACCAGGCACAAATGTCAGCACGTCCCAAATGTGAACTTCCCTTCACCCAGTGGCCACCATCCATCATGAATTACACACGGTGGTTTTGTGATACAAATTACAAGCTGCTTCTGAGCTAAACTCCATGTATTTGAGGCATAAGGCCAAGCTGGAACAAAGTGAAAGACAGGCTTTTTATTTGATAAATCTCATTATCTCGCTGGCATTCAAAATTCATCTCAGACACAGAAATGTATCACAAAGTGGTTCTCTAGTTACTTGGAAGAGCCAAGATGCTTTAACGTGTAAGTTAAAATGTGTTTACACTCCCTAGCTCTAACATTTCCAGCTCTCCTCCACCTTCAACCTGGAACTATGTTTTGATGGAACAGAAAACTTGATTTTCGAAAGAAAAACAAGTCAACTGCATTCCTTCAGCAAAGATCCACAGACAAAAGTGAGTCACTGCAGACTCCTTCAAGCAGATCTTAGTGATCTTGCATGATTTCCTTAATCCCTAACCAGTGACATGGGGAAAAAAGAATTAGGACCAAAAGCTAGAAGGTATTTCAACATTACAGGTGTCATACTGAGAGGGTCTTTGTCACGACAGAGTTACAGTGAACTAAGACACCACATATGATCTTTCTTCCTTTACATGAAACGTGTGTGGTGGTGAGCCTTGCACGAGACACACACTCCCCAAGCTAAGCAGCCTCTCCTGTTGCTGACCCTCATTCATGACCAACATGAGCAAGCCAGAGCAGAGATTAAACTCCCTATTTGCTGTAGAGGTCCATCTACTTCTCTTCCTCGTTCACTAAGTGCTCACCCAGCTCATCAGCTCATCAGCCAAGCATGTCCCCAGTTCAAGGCACACTTAAATGCCCCGTAAAGAAAGAACCCAAGAGGACACCGGAATTTTGGGCCACCCCAGGCTTGTCCAAGCCTAATGGTTGGGGGAGGTGGAGTCTCTCTCTCTGCCTTACCATTAACATCCTCTTTCCTGCCAGGACAAGCCTGGGCTGACCAGGAGCTGAAGAAACACATTTCCTCATGGTCATTCGCTTCTGATCCATTCTCCTCCTCAGAAGCTCTCACTTATATCAAAGGAATGGAGGAGTGACCACCGCCAGGGAAGGGCTGATGTACATTTCTGATGTATAACACGCATGACTGGGAAGGAACCGGGTCATCCCATGAGGCTGATATCACAAAGGGCTCTAGGAGCTCTGAAACACTGGAGGAGGACAGTTCCTGAGGCTGGGTACTCGTTGGGAGTAACGGGTCAGGCAAAGAAAGCAGCGGACTGTCATTTCAGCAGACGGGCTACTGCCTCATTTTGCAAATTGAAGAAATGAAGTGCAGGGAAACTACGGGATGGCTTATTGTGGAAATGAAAGTCAAGGCCGTGTGTTTTGATTTCCAGAGTGCTCCACAGACAAGTCCAGCCTTCCTCATCCACGAAGTCATGCTGTAAACATCCTCAGGGCAGGGCCTGCACCTCTCATTTGCTTTATGTCTGTGGCTTCCAATCTTTCACGGTTTGCAGATCCCTTCACGCTTTCCAATAGGGCTGTGCATTTAAACCTGCTGACTACAGGCTTGCTTTCCCTGGCTTCCCTGCACATCTTGCACGTAGCTCGTGAATCCTCACGAGTCTGTTTTCTGTGGCCCTCTGCAGACTCCCATGTGTCCCTCTCTTCCTACTGATCCCTATACACCCCAAGAGCCAGCAGCAGGCGTTTTCAAAGTAGCCCTAACTCAGTCTAGTTGCCCTAATTCCAGACAAAAGCACAGAGCTTCCCTGTCATTTCAGCATTTCCCATCTCAAGGTATGGGAGCTGTTGATCTCCCACATGAAAATGCATTATGCTGTCAGCCCAGCCTAAGGGCTGTTATTTAATTTACTTGAGGAGGTAAGTGAAAGCCCCTTCATGCAAATGCTTACAATGTGATCTGGAAAACAGCAGGCGTAATTAGATAAAATGGCAGCAAAGCCCACCAGGGAAATAATGTTAATTCATGAGGATTTTCCTCTCCACCTCCCTCTCAGCAAGGTTTGAAGCCAAGGAGGGGAGGAAAAAAAAAAAAAAAATCAGAATGCACCTCAATGATCTATCTTTTGGTGAAGTAGAAAAACAGGACAGCAACCAGTGGGGTCATTTAAAATGCCTCAGCATGGCACCTCTAGCAGGACTGGCAGCCCATGTTCCTAAGTGATACAGCACAGAAACCAAAAATTGCTCTGTCACAGTCATAAATTAATCCCAGTAGAGACATAACGAGCCATCATCCTGAAACTTCACATCATCTCCTGACCAAGGCCTAGCCAGGCAAAAGAGAAGATCTGTCATATGATAACGTCCCTGCAGCCCCCTAGACCCAGTAATGATAACGCCCCCAGAACTCTTTTGCAAGTCTTTGAAAGCAGATCTGGCATTTCCAACCCACTCATGAATTCTTTCCTTCAGAAATATCCAGGGAAGGGTTTTGACCAAGCAGTGTCACAGCATCAGCAGCAAAGGGGAGCACGAGGGCACCCTGCTCTCAGCGCATGGACACGGATACAAGTGGCAGGGAAGCTCCCCCAGCGACCTTGGGAAACCACAGCTCTGTGTTTCAGCTTCCCCCTCCCACCTAGAAGCCAGCCAGGAAAGCCACCTCCTGATTGCTGACCTGCCACTACTGAAATGGATTCCAATTAGCCAACTCACTCACGGCTATTAGGAAAGAGAGACATTTTTTGTTGTTGAGTAATTACTCCTCATGAAATGGCTTACATCCCCAGTTGATTAGGTCACAACACACTGTGAACAAATTGATGTAACAGAGATATCTTTAACCTGATAAATTAAGGCATACTTTCTCGATATAGAAAGCTTAATTGAAGCCATGCATGGGGTACTTACCAAAGGCATCTAGACACAAATGTAACATGCACAAGCTAACAACGGTTGAGATCCAAAGGCAGCAGCCCATACACATCTAGCTTGCTTATTTATTGGAGGAAAAAAAAGCTAATTTGTTTGCTTACTGTGAGGACAGTAAATGACTCAAAGTGAACAGAGTAGTTCGACATCAGCAGTTACATATGTAAAGGCAAAGTTCAGGTGGCACATAAGAAAGGAGATTTTGTTTGCTCGCTTCCCTATATACTTTCTCCCAACTACCAGAGGAAAAACAGGGATTTACTTGCTAAAGCAATAAGAGATACGCAAAATTCATAGAAAGCCCAAATAACCACACAGCTCCCAAAAAGTCCCACAAAGTCCCCCTAGAAGAATCTTTAGCCACAGACAGCTTAGGCTGTATTGCAAAGAAGTTTGACTACATTTTCTCTCCCTTCACCAAATCCCAAACTTTAGTGTCCCTCCTCAGATAAAACTTCATCTGCCTAGAGAACAACAGCTCCACCACCGTTTCTATCAAGTCATCCATCGAGGTACACTGGTTCACTTAAAAAACCAAAGCCAATTGCCCAAGCCCGTAAATACGAATGACTTCCTGATTTTGGGACTTGCTCATTTACTAAAAAGGAGGCCGTTCTCTTTACAGACCGTGGCCCTAATCTTTCAAACAGTTTTGCCTGTGCTTAGCAGGAGCACGCGAGCACTTCGATCCAATGTAAGCATTTGTTGAAGTGAGGCCAATATTTCCTGTTGCAGTTAAAAGCACATTATACAGTTAGGATGGAAAAATATGACTGCGACACAAAACCAACCCTTCTCTTCCCATTTCAGGATTGGGGGCGGGGGGGGGGCTCGGGAAAGCACTCTCAGTGTAAATATACGTGACAAGGGCCTGGGTAAGAGCGAGCGCCGCAAACAGCTTTACACTGCGCTGGCTTTCTGAGTCGGGAAACCAACTGGGTGTCATTTAATCTCCCAGATTAAAATCACTTAGCGAATATTGTATTGTTTCAGTGTTCTCGCTGTCGGCTCAGCGCTGGGGGCCTCGCCGGAGCTCTGCTGCCGGGGCGGACTCGCCGCTAATGAAACTCGCGCAGGAGCAGCTGCCGGAATCTGTGTCAAACTGCATCTGGCACCCATCTATCTTCCAGCCATCTAAATTCACCTCTGAAATCATACAAAAGCAGCCGCAGAGCTCCCTGCAGCCACTCCAACACACCAGGCTTTGTCTCATCAAGCCTGTTAAGCGATTTAAAGCAATTTATTTTTTTTAATTTGCCTTGTGTTTTACGGCGGCAGCTCTCACAAAAGAGGTGAAGAAGTTAAGAAAAAAATTGGGGGGCGAGGGGGGGGGGGAAAGGGAAAAAAGTGCCCCCTTTATTTTTTTTTTTTTTAAAAAAAAAAGCCTGTCAAGCTCTCAGTAGACTATCATTAAACCAGTTTTGGCTGAAACTGTGTGTTTAGGGGTTTTCCAATGGAGACACTCTGGTGCCTGCAACACTCAGACAGGGAGGGGAGGCTTCTATACAATTGTTGAATTGTTGTCATGGCTATTAAATATGCTGTAGTACAAATACCCAATAGGGCTGAAGGTTTGCCATGTATTGGCTCTGGAGAGGTATCAAAAATACTGGTATTAACTAGCAGATAACTGAGTTATACAAACACTGAATAAAAGATTCAGTCAAAAAGTTTCAAAAGGTTTATTAACTTCAATCCAAACCCCTCCCCCCGCTTTGCTCCCCTTGTCCCCAAGTTGGGGCTGAGAGTACTCTGTAAATCAAAAACATTTTACATTTACTCTGGAATTACTTTGACCAAGTCTCCTCTAACGTTTGGGGTAAAACTGTGTCTTCTCTCCGTGCACTTTCTGCAGAGGACAGGAGTTTTGCTCCACCTCGTTAGGCTCACGAGTGGCAGTTTGAGAGAGTGGCACAGTAAAGCCACGACTTGCTGACTAAAACAGGTTAATGAAAAACAGGCTAGTGACTGAAATTGAAACTTCTCATTTCTCTCAAGAAAAGGGCGTATTGTCAAGATAAAGCAGAGCCTAAGCATGTCTATTAAGCAACTTTCAGAGAAGCGCTGCTCAGCACAGCAGCACCACAACCTCCCCGGAACGAGAGGAGGGGACACGGCCCCTGGCATCGGGAGAGACACCATCCTCTCCATGCCAAAACCCAGCCAGCTGCCGGGAAGGAGCATTAAGGAACACGGTGTGTGGCGGGCATGGGATGTGCTGGGCCCAGGCTGAAGTTGTCCATCCAGACAAACAGGTCATGATCCAGGCCTCAGTGACATCCAGCCATATGGCACGAAGGACTCCAGGAGAGTGTGCCAGGCCTTCCGTCAGGGCAGTGGTGGGCGAATTCAGGAGGCGTTTCCTAGACTGAATGCTGCAAACTGCGGAAGGAGCAGGAGAAACCGGATCTGTTGACCCATCTAATTAGGGTGAATTTTCCCCACGCACACTCATACACATTTCTCCAGGCTATAGGACCCTCATTTCTTTGCCTCAACCCAAAACAGACTGACTGCATTTTGCGTTTCTGTGACAATTTGTTCTCAGCACTCCTCAGGAAGAAGCACAAGGTATGTCTCCTATGAAAACATTTGCATGCTCGCAGATACTTCTGTCTCTGCTGCTAATTCCATTATATCCACCCCCTTTACAGCTAATCTTTTTGCAGCAACTGGCCCTGTTACTCCATCCTAACCCTGTTTGAAACAAACTGGAAGCATCCTTTCCTGGGAGCCTCCCAAAGTAACCACATAGACAAGAAATTGCATTCTTGAGCAAAGGCGACAAGTCTGACTGCTGGCACTGCTGCTCTTCTACCCACTAAGTAAAAAGGAGATTTGTAAATGCCCTGCAAAGGGTCACTTTAAAAGGATGTCCAAAATTAAATCACCAGTGCTGAGAGGCTGAATGAATATCCTGGGCGGCCCTCCAGCCCCCAGTTGAGCTCAAACAGTAGGACTGACAACAGCCGAGTACCGTGGCCACCAGGAAAACCCACACAGATGGACGATTCATTTTTTACAGGCCAACAGGCTGACCTCTGGGCAGCATTGGAACGAGTCAGCGTAAAGGTGACAAAGCTCTGTAGAACCATTATAAATCATCCAAGCCAACCAGCAGAACACCCCTGTGCTGATGCAGTTAGCTTATACCTTTTTTTTTTTTCCCCTCCCCTCTTTGTAAACAGTGTCCCCTCCCCCATCACCTCCAAAGGCCAGGTATCACAAGGGGTGTTCTCACATCCCGCTCCCTGGAGAAGCCGGTCCTGCTCTCCAGGCACTCACACATCCCGATCTGTGGCTCACCAACGTCACACCAAGGCCATGACGCAAGCAACGGCCTGTTGTCCAGGTGGTGATGTGTGACCTATTTCTGGGCCACAGAAGTTTGGGTTGGGAGGAGTGTGCAATGTGTAGTGACGGAGAGAAGAAGAGGAGTAAACCACGCTAAGAAAGTCAGGAATGGATCCTAAATTCTATGCATTGGCTCTTTGTTTTCAGAGGCCAAACCAAAAGCAGTGGTTCGCCTCAGGATCTTAACATCCATCTGAAGTGGAAGTAAGAAGGAGAAAGCATCCCCACCGTGGAAAGCAGAAAATTTTGCTGCTTGTGTCCCCAAAAGCTGGTTTCCTTAACAAAATATGGCATCAAGAAGGAGAAATGCTTTAATGACATAGAGGCATTTCACTCCTCCCTTGCCTTCGAACAAGCACATTCATTCAAAAACAACCTGTGCCTCTGCCTGACCATTAACAGACAGTACCTGCTCAGCACCACTACCAGGTGTCTCAGGTTTTATGCACATAGGAGCTGTCCTGTAACCGGCACAAACATATTCCCTGTTCATTTACCAAGTGGAGTATTTCTTCAATCATTCCACTCTCACATGATCTACGCAACCAAACAAGCTCCGTAGCAACAGGGTAAATTTTCACAGATAATTCTCCCTCTTGCAGGATTTTCTCTGGCACTGCGTTGAAGCATCGTTTATTTGCTTGTCACTTGATGATTTTGCCAGCTCCACTGGCCCAAAAGGACACCAGCACTATCCTACACATACAGACAGTATTTCAAAATTTACACCACTGCCCTCAAGTTGCAGCCCAGAGGGCATTCCACAGAGGTTGTGAGAAAAGGGAAGCAACTGCTCTTGATTTGCACAAATGCACAGCACTCCTTTAATTATAGGAGACTCTCAGTTGGTCTGTATCTACTTTCCTGAAATCTTTGGGGCTTTACAACCCTCCCAGCCTTCTGATCTCTTCAGCCATAGGGAATTCTCTGCAGATACCTGTCTTAGTACTTTGGTCCGTGTACACAAAGCCAACAGAGATGTGGTTGGTTTGTAGTATGTGGCATTTGCCTACCCAGAAAAAAA
>VXAY01006827.1:381492-412194 GCA_013399855.1 Oxyruncus cristatus | reverse complement strand
AAAAAAAAAAAAAAAAGAGTTCAGTACTCTGTCATTTTTTGAGGATTTCTCTCCTAAGCTCGACAAAGCTTTGTAGTTTTTCATGCTCCACACACCGTATGACTCCCCTGATCAGCAAGATTTACTGCCTTCGGAAGTCCTGGGTGGAGTGCTTGCTCCAGTAGAACTGGACCACTGCTACGGCCGGATTTAAAGTGATGTCAGGAAATGGGTGGGGGCAGGGAAGGGGAGCACAGCAAATGACATAGCCCACGATCAGGAAACTCACTTGGCGAGATTTGTGGAAAACCGGAGGTATACAGGACTAAAGGCCCATAAAGCAGTGCTCCGGCTGCTCCCACCTCTAATCTGTTCCCGTTATCGGAGCTCAGAGAAAAGAGGACAGTTGCCAGCTCTGGAGAATTGGGAGCGGTGCCAGCTGACGACACGCTGTGATCGGCAGCCGCTTGGGTCTGGGTGAGGTCTGTTATCATGTGATGAGCGCTTGATAGCGGGGGAACGGGGAGGAAAGCACCCACTACGCAGAGCACCCACGCTCTCCTTACTGAATAGAGGTGAGAAGGATGCAGCAGGAAGGAAGAAAAGAAAAGAAAAGAAAAGAAAAGAAAAGAAAAGAAAAGAAAAGAAAAGAAAAGAAAAGAAAAGAAAAGAAAAGAAAAGAAAAGAAAAGAAAAGAAAAGAAAAGAAAAGAAAAGAAAAGAAAAGAAAAGAAAAGAAAAGAAAAGAAAAGAAAAGAAAAGAAAAGAAAAGAAAAGAAAAGAAAAGAAAAGAAAAGAAAAGAAAAGAAAAGAAAAGAAAAGAAAAGAAAAGAAAAGAAAAGAAAAGAAAAGAAAAGAAAAGAAAAGAAAAGAAAAGAAAAGAAAAGAAAAGAAAAGAAAAGAAAAGAAAAGAAAAGAAAAGAAAAGAAAAGAAAAGAAAAGAAAAGGAAGAATCCTGCAGCTGTAAGGCAGATAAAACAGATCACTATTACAGAGGTAGTTTTCCCAGAGATGGCAAAAGCCAGGAGGCTTCACGGCAGCACAGACAAGGCAGTGCCACCCTGAGCCAGACGCAGCTGCAGCGCTGCCCCGCTTTTCAGAGGGAAATCTGGTGAGACAGAAGCGAAGTAGCAAAGCCTTTAACACCTGCAGACAGACCAGCAAGTCCCCTGCATCTCACCAGAGAAGGGGTGACAGTGAAGTCAGCCCAGTGGATCTGTTCATGGAGTTTGGGGCTCTCAGGTAAGCGGCACTGCTCCTCCTCAGACGGCCTGTGTGTGATAGGGGCCGAAGTGAAGAGGGAGCCTCGGCAAAGGAGAGGACTGGATGCGGCAGAATGCTCACACACACACACTTTTTGATGTTCATGCAGCAGGAACCCCAGGACACACACATCTTATCTCAAACTGTCAAATGGCCTCTGGACACCCAACGTGAAGTTTGCCAATATCTGAATCTCTGGATATCAGCTCCCTGCTACGAGGTTATACGTGCAGCAGCAACTTGAGGAGGAGTGTGACTTTCTTGTTCCTACACCGAGGAGTTACCTAGAGACAAGCAACCTCAAGTACAGAAGCTCCCAAGATACGAATATAATCACTGCGGCTTCTTGATGGTAACACTGTCACTTCTTGAACCTGGAGATTCATGGGGGTCTGGCTCTGCAGAAACATCTATGTCTGGACACACAATTCTGTGCCACACATCTTACAAGTTAAACAGATATGTCAGAGGGATGGGAAAAGAAAATATAATCAGGAATTAAAGAGCAAAGGGAATAGCAAATGCAAGAGAGCAAAGGGTATGTTTAAGGGCTGGGAAACTCAACCTGGGTCTCCCGAGTTGTCTTCCCATCCTGCACATCCCCTCTCCTTTCCTGTATTCCAGTCCACTGGAAAACACCTGTTTATGGGGGATTTATAAAAAATTATCCTGCAAAGCACCTGTGCTATTGAGTAGCTTAAGTATTAACCAAAAGGTTTTCCCCTCTGAAGAGACCAGTAAACCCAATGAAAAAGCAACACAAGGTAGCTCTGAAAGCCAAAAAAAAGTATCAGCGTAGCCTAATAGTGACAAATTTGGAGCAGCAGAGACAAGATGGAAGTCTGTATAACACAGACAAGAATTAAAGCAAACACATCCAAAAAGAGGACAATTCAAAGGAATGAAAGTCTATGAAGTCATGAATATTCTCACAACACTTTGTAATCATAAAACATTAGGTATCAAACAATCAAAAACCAAGTGTTTTGTTAAAGAGCACCTTGGCCTGGAAAGAGACTTCTGTGAGCATCGGATGGTTTTTGGTGAGCAAACAGGAGCACAAGATGCATAAACAGCTTTGCACTGCACACAGAGACTCAAAGCAATGAGTTAGTAGATCTAAGAGCTCAACCAGGATAGAAGCAAGAGGATCACAAGTGGAAGTCTTACTGATGGAAGGTCTGACTTTTCACCAAGGACCACATTTAAAAGAAATAAAAAAAGCCTCTAAGACTACGCATGCCTTGGAGCATCCCACTCAGTATGCAAAAATGTTCTATTTCACATGCTCAGTTCCCCCCCAAAAACTGAATGCTTTTCATTACTTCATTTCACTACCAAGTAGTTATTCACTTAAAACACAGGACTGAACCTCCTTATGTTATCTTGCTGAACAAAATAAATAAAAAAATAAAATAATAGTAAAAAAAGCTTCCTTCCTCCATTATACTTATACAGAAAATTGAAAGATTTACTCTCCCTAGCTGTTTTTTCTCATACACTTACACAGACATGCACACCTAAGAAGTGAGGGCTCAACTAACACTTTGTGATAGAAATTTCCCCTTCCAAACCAGCAGGCTCACACGACAACCCAGTCCTTGCACATTCATGACAGATATCACTGGTGGTTTGGCAACCTGATGTCAGGCAGGCAGATAGTTTAAAAACACGTTTGACTTTACAAGAGACAGAAAATACTTGGATATGCTTAGTAAAAACACAGCTAACCCTGAGACTGTATTCTGTTTGAGACTGTTTAATCAGGCTGTGAGTCACACATGCTACAACAGCTCACGACGACGTTTAGACAGAACCAGGCTCTATTCACAACTGCAAGATGGTGGGGTATGGTCCCTTGGCCTAGAGGAATCTGGTTTTTTCCCACTGATCAAAAGAAGTCAAAATTAGAGGCACAAAATCAATCAGTTGTGTCTGTCTGAGTGGTACTTGGAAAGCTGTTGTGGGCACTATAACCTAACACTCCCTGTGTACGCTGTCTCTGCCGTGCAAAACCAGTACAGGCACTACCTGAAACCAGAATCACCAGTTTGGTTTAATTTTGTACGTCTAGTTATTCGCAGTTCTCTCTCCCTCCTTAGGTGTCTGTGCTCCTGCTTAATTACCCCAAGTCTCTGCCTCTGGGCAGTGGCAACTCTTATAGTCACACACCCATATCTTTGGTTATGG
Organism: Oxyruncus cristatus; assembly: GCA_013399855.1. NCBI lineage: Eukaryota > Metazoa > Chordata > Aves > Passeriformes > Cotingidae > Oxyruncus > Oxyruncus cristatus. The sequence continues at coordinate 408,763 of VXAY01006827.1, read as the reverse complement.
GAAGGAAAATATCTTCTACTCCCTTTACACACCAAGTCTAAACTCTTTTTTAAAAAAAAAAAAATGGGTCAGCAGGTGACAGCGACTCCATTACAGTCAGGAGCAGCTGACTTCCCAGGGCCCAAGTTTCATACCAACTGTTCAGCTGACATCCAAAAAAACATTATCATCTCCATGGAGTAATTCACACGTTTTAGTGGCTGGTGGCTTCAAAAACGGCACTGACTTCAGCAGCATCGGATGTACCAGACTTTCTTTTTGCCTTGCTTTGCAGTTTGAGTCGTCTGCAAATTTGAAAGCAAATCTTCTCAGTTTTGCCCAGTTTAGATTTGAAATCATGCACAGATAGTGAATTTCGTGACATTTATGACTAACTTCTATTTCAGGCTCATTTAAAATCACTGCTGAAATTTGTCCATTGGAAAATTTATTAAAAAGAAAACCTGAAGTCAAACAGATCTTTGACCAGTCAGTTTCTTGAACAGAAAAAGGAAAACAGAAGAGAAAATGGTTTTGATATATACAACCAAACAAACCCAAAGCTTTAAGAAGAGCATGCACTTGAGAAGGGAACATACGTCATTAAAAATATTTCTGTGCTCACATATACCTAAACACAAAAGACCACATTATATGTTGCATTACACCCCAAAACCAGCCCTACTGATGTCTGATCATAACTAGGGAAAAAAAATTTTACCTGCTAGGCACAATCAAATCAACTGAAAAAAGCTGAAATGTGAATTCACTGTCAGACAGTGGCAGCTCAAAGGACCAGACTGAAACTACACACTAAAGCTCAAGATGAAATAACCAAAATCCAGAGACATCCTCTCCTCCTTGGAACCTACACACACGTAGCTTTCCTTTGGTGAATTCAGAGGTAATTTTTGCCCCTGCAGGCTTTTTGGTATATCATCCACCAGAAGTCTTGCTAACAGTATAAAAATTATCAGCAACCATGGCAAGAAAAAATTCAAAGCTTGAGCCCCTTGAATCCCTCCAGAATGAGGTCACTTCACTTTAAGGCTGAATGACCCAGCCAGAAAACCATTGGGGTATTCTGCCCATGTTTATGTCGACATAGAATAAGAAGAATGCTTTCTAAACGGTTTAGTTAAGGGGTTGTGGCCTTTTTTTCTTTTAATCCTGCAGTTTTCAAGCAACTGTGAACATGCTGTACTGATAACAGATGAAAAAAGAAATGCATGAATATTTTGGCTTCAGCATTCCTTAAAGACACATAGAGCAGTATAAGGCTTCCTGCTCTTTGATACCATCAGTGTCAGACCTTACACTTCCATGCCTACAGCCATACCCCCTTTAGCTGTGATCCGGGCAGTTCCTGCAAGGCAAGCAGGGTCAGGCTGGGTTAATACGCAAAGGAGAGGCCCCCGGGGAAAGATCCAAGTGCTGCAGACACTAGAACTGGTAGTGGTGCAGCAGCACTGCTCTTCTCTCTCATGCACTGCCTATCCCCAGGGAAGCTGCTGCACAGTCACCCAGCTGTGTATCTGCAGCACGGTCTCTTACAGCCCAACGACTCTGTGTAGGTATTGAAGGAGACATAAGATGCCCTTGTGCAACACACACAACTCCCCTTTTCAGAGGTGATACCATATTATCCATAAAGGAGGTGGCAGAGCACCTCGTACATCGCCTCGCATACCCCATGTTCACTCACCGCCCTACAGCCAAACCTGGGGTAAGGAAAGTTGAACCAAAGAACGAGCAGGTTTTTGTAACTTAGAAAAAAAAAAAAATCAAAAAACCCCCAACAGCCAACAACCAAGAGTCCACACTTTGCAGAGAAATGAAACTTCTCAGCCAACCGTTAAACCCTCATGTCCTGATCAGCTTCTATTTTGGGTTACCTTAAGTTCCTCACCGTCTCTGCGGGACATGGTGAAATTCTCCTACCTTTCATCCCAGTGCTGTGTGTGCTGCCGTGCTGTCGCACAGCTGCTCTGTTCCACCCCACCCCAGGCTGTGGCAGGGGAGAGAGGAACGGCTCCCCTCTTCAAGAATCTGGTTTGCAGAGTGTGTGAGGATCCCTGTCATTAAGGCTATTAGAAATATGCACCGCTGAGTTATTTTTGTTAGCGTTATTAATGTAACATAAGGGAAAAGGTGACTGAAAAGCACAGAAACTCTTCTTCAGCGTTTATTTGTGAACAAGCTCTAAAACCCTTTGGGAAAAGTTTACAGGAACCTTTAGTATCAGTTAATAACATGATTTGGTTTATATGCCTGGAGTACATGTGGTAATTCCTGCCACCCCTGTCATTTTGACTTGACTGGAGATGATACAAACTCTGAGGGACGTTTTGCTAAAAAAAAAAAAAAAAACAACAACTTTGTAATCCCTGCAATGAAAGGAAGCTGTAAAAGTCAGATGAGGAAAATCCCCAGAACTCTCAAATATCTCCCCCTCAGAGTCAAGGTGATTTCATAGTCACGCAGCCTTAATAACGGGACTTCCTCAGGGACACAGTATTAAACATTTAGAAGAAGCATTTGAAAAGAAACTGTATTATCAACCCCATTCCTAATCTTTTCACTTTCAGCTACTTAGAAGTACAACAGGGTTACTTCTAAATGATGCCAGAGTGACTATACTTGGCATTCTGCAGGGGGCAGGGTTGAGGGGGACATACTCAGCTTCTCTCTCATTAATATTTCCTATAGATAAAGTTCAGATTTTCATTTTCATCGACTGACATTTTTAATTTATCAGACCACTGGATTGTTTTTAATATTGAAGAACAGTGCCTTTGATAAAGCACTATATGAAAACCAAAAGAACTAACAAAACAAGCCCCAAGACACAGTTTCACTTTCCCCTGTTCTTGCACTAGGTAGTCCATCAGACACTCAACCTTCTAAAAAACATATATGAAAATGGAGGGGACAGGAAGAGAAAGCAAAAGCAAACCACGGAAGTCCTTTTCTGTTGCAGCTGCCTGCAGGCTCCAGGATCATTGCCACACACACTCAGTGTGTACTTAGAAGGAAGAAACAACTGGATTATTCTATAAGGCTGATTTGAGCGAAGTATAAGATAGTACAACTTCAGGTTACCTTTTGATGCTGCTGGAAGAAAATCTCCAGATAAATCATTACAAGAGTCTTTAAAGTTCTCACATCGGGAAGTTGCACATAAAATAGCCTCAGGAACTCCCCATCGTCCCCCCCAAAAATAGATCTGAAGCACAGCATCACATTACTGTATATTTTTCCTCTGTATATCACAGGCACTCTACAACCTGAGAGTTGTAGATCACTAATTGTTAGGAGCTGACCAGTCTGAGATATATTTTACTCTTGGATGCACATAATTTTTTTTCCCTCTGACCTCACATTTGACACAAAATAGATCAAATGTCCACATGTTCCTCTGTATTTGGTTGGGTTTTTTTTCAATTTGATGAAAAAATTAAAAGTACACAACCAACCAGTCTTAGGAGGCAGCAGAGAAACCCAATGCCTTACTTTAAAAAAGCAAAACATATCAAAACACCTTTTGTCTGCTCCATCCAAAGGGAAACCTAGCCAACTCTGAAGCAAACAATTACAAAATAAAGCAGGGTCTGCATCTGTGTTTACATATTCCATGTCCCTGTGAAATTATATACATATATATTTTCCCTTCCCGGTTGCTCTGGAAAATACTGCCACCATCAAGGAAGCCTAACAGAGCAAAGGAAAAAAAACTACAAAACTCCCCAACTAGTGAATCAACAAAACATTGTTGAAAGGCAGAAACAAGTTGAAGAATGGATCGGGAAAGAAAAGCATTCTCTGTAATATCTCATTTATAGCAACTTACTAAGTCAAAGCTCACAGAAAATGTTTTCAGATTCACACGTTGATCTGTTTATCCCCCTTGGCCATTCTGCTTAAAATAACATTCATTATCCAACACGAAAAAAAAAACAAAAAAACCAAAAACCAAACAACAAAACAAATGACAATAACCCTGCCACTTGTGAGAGCCAGGGCCTAAGAAACTACCCCGAGTAGTTCAAGCAGAGCTCTGCTGAAGGCCGGGATTGGCAAAGCGGCGCTCTGTGCTTGGCACAGGGTCCTGGCTCCTCTGCTCGGCCCTGCCAGGGCCCAGCACGGCAGGAGGAAGCGAGCTCGGGCCAGCAGATGTTACCAACACTTAGGCCTGTCACGAACAGAAAGGACAAGAAAAGTCTTGAAGAGGCAGCGACTTGTTTTCTTTGTCGGGGACTGGGAGATGGGGCTGGGGAGGAGGAGGGGGAGGGAGCAGGATGGCACCTCTCAGGATCGCTGCTTCATTCAAAGCTGTCTTTGTCGGCGTGCCATTGCTTGACTGTGATTGCTACCGAAAAGAAAAATAAAATCAGTGTCATAATTAAAGCCATTCAGCCATTTCAATCCGACACATTACTGTAGTAATGAGAAAATTGAGTTTTTTAGTGGTAGAAACAGACATTTCGGTTGCAAGAACTTTATTGGGTTGGGGTTTGTTTTGAGCCCTTTTTTTTTTTTTTCCTAATCATGCTGTTTTATTCCAGGTGAAAAAAAAAATCCATAAGGAATTTGCACAGGTAAAACTGGCGGGGCCTCAACAGGGAGTAGCAGTACCTGGAGCTGAACAGAGGGTTGTATGTTTTACCTGACTAATTTACCAATTAGCCCACAAATCCCTGTTTTGCTCGGTGTAGATCCATAAAAGACCAATTTTTCCTGCTCATCAGTCTACCCCACCCTCTGCTCCAGTTTTCTTGATTTCTTCCTCCATGTTGTGCTTTCACGGCATTGCCAACAAGAAGAAATCAGCAAGTTTTCTGTGCTTGACACTAACCTTAAAGAGACCAAACAAGAAGGAGAACCTTTCCAGTCTGAGAAAAAGACTATGGGGAACTTTGGGATCCCCCTGGGTGGGACCAGTCTCCTGATCAGTGAGACATGAACAAGGGAGCATATGAAGGCATCACATGCTTCACAGTGTTATAACAACAGGACCACCTGCCCACCAGGGAGAAAAAACATAATTAAAAAGAAAAAAAAGAAAAAAAAAAAGGAAGGAGCAAGCCATGGTGCCTACTTCTAAGCTATGAAACAGGATCACTGTGGTTCCCTTCCTTTTTCCTCTTGCTGGTCTCTTCAGTTGGAAACCAACACTTTACGCCAGTAAGATGCGAGGACCTGGGCAAGGTATGAAACCAGGTCTTGAAAATGTTCTTGGGTTTCTGAGTTAAGACAGAGCCAATGCGAGTTGCAGAGTTATTCCGCTCCTTCACTTTGTCGGAGTGTCTTAAACAAGAAAACCCCAAATCCCCAAAATCTGCTGGGGACTGTCCTTCACCTCATTAAACTCACTGATGTGCTGCTGCAGCAGGCACAGAACAGGTCTGGGAGCAGCTCATGCCTTACAAAGCAGCAAGGCTCCAGTGGCAAAGGCTGGTAAGAATCCTCCCTCCCTCAGTCTTGCCCAGAGCTATTTGTGCAGTCTGCTCCCATCTCACATTGCAATCAAGCGTGGGGAGAGGCCATCCATACCATGATTCCTTGCTATCCAGAGAAGTTGTAACCATTACGGAAGCACAGAAGGGGCAAAGGCAGGAGAGTGCAACATTTCTAAGCACCGAGAAGCAATTAAGGAAGAACTTTTTATTTAACCCCTTTTGTTACATAAAAATCTTGAAAATATCAACCTGCAAGGATCGAGAATCACTTAAGAACAAAAGGAAGCACTCAGCATCATTTCTTTAGAAGCCTTGCAACGTTACTTTGACAGGGCTGACCAGAAGATTTTTCTGAATCTTTGGGGAAGGATAATTCCTTTTAAGATGCATGACAAAACCATTCCAAAATTACACCTTGATAGCAAACTGCCATAAAAAGGCTCTTAAACAGGCTGTTCTCCATAAAACCAAAAGCAAATTCAAAATCTTTTTCAACTGGTTAAAATTCCATATTATTGGATACCTGGCCACATTAAAGCCAAACCTAATGTAACTTTGCTCAGTACAAAGTGAACCATAACCTCAACAGCCATCCAGTAGACTTTGTCACATGAAGAGCCAAGGAGGGCTGGGTACCCAAAAGGCCATTCTGCAGGCTTCCAGCAAGAGGAAACATGCTGCAACGTCTCCGACTTGTGCCTTAGGTCAAGGTTAGCGTGAGCAGTTCTGGCTAACTCTTACCACTGGCAGCAAATGCAAATGTTACCCACTTGGAGGCAAAGTGCACAGACCTCTCCCACCATCTCATCTCCCTATTTAGAGCAGTAGCAGGCTGGTTAAACAAGATGAGAGACAGTGAAGGAAGGCAGGAGAAAAAAAACCCAAAACATAAAGAACCTTTCCTACTGCATGTCTGCTCCCATTCGTGGCCTAACAGATCTTCAGGGAGGCTCCAGCCGAGAGACTGACTGCCTTTGCGAGCTGCTGGTACAGTTTTTGGAAGGGGAAGTTCTTCTGGGGGTTGTGACAAGCCCCACGCAGTGTTCACTACTGATGAAGTGACCTAGGACGATATCCCTGCTCAGCTAAGGCCACTGTAAGAGTTCCCCAGAGCTACAAGTCACAATTTCACCCTCTGCAGGCACAAGCCAGACTGACAGAAAAGTAGGCAGGTTGTGGAGAAGGCACTGACTGTCTAGTAGCCTATGACCAAACCATGGAGAAGGGAAGAGGTAATAAGCAGACCTAAGGCAACCTGCTGCGGACTTTGTACACCGGTCACGTTGCCCGGCCTGTGTCACGCCTGCCCTTCTCCTACACACTGGCAAGTTCACATTTGCGCAGGACCAAAGTTGTGACTCTGGAGCTGCTCGCGGGCCCTGAAGTGTAAGAAATCTGCAGCTGGGGAAAGGTCACCTCTCCACATTGATCCAGCTTCAAGGGCCTCACCACGCACCCCACACACCTCCTGTGCTGCAGCAGAGCTCCAGCTTTGCCCACAGCCAGCCTGTCAGCTCACCTATGGCCAGCCTGGCGATTTAGCCTGAGAGTTTGGAAAGTTTTGCTCCAGCCAATTCCTCTTGAACAAATTCCTTATCTAAGCTGTCAACTCTTCTGCTACTGCAAGCTCTCAAGCACAGGTTTTCTGACGGCTTGGCTTTTGGTCTCTTCTAAAATCAATCTAAAGTCCTAGGCTTTTCTCATAAATCAAGTGCAGTCAGGCCCTGCCACATGCCAGCCCCTCTGGGGAGCAGGATGTCAAGCAGCCACACGAGTCTCCAAGGACAGTCAGACTCACAGAAAGCCAGGACTTCCCTGGTTTTTAAAGAGCTGCCGTTTACCCTTTCCTTCCCCTCTGCAAGATCAGCGATCCCAGTTGTATCGTTCTCTTAACAAGATGTACAGATCTATCCCACATTTGCTTTTGATCTCCATGAATCCCTCGAGAAGTGTGGGCTCAGACAGATCCTTGCTTTCTTGCCCACTTTCACAGAGGTTGTGAACTTCTGAGACTTCTGCATCCCATCAGATTTGGTCAAAAGGCTCAAAAACTACTAATAGGACAGACACTATACTAGAAAAATCCAATTTTTCTTTCCCTCTTGCATTCTTGTCCCTCACCACTAAGACAGATTTTATGATTAACCTAGTCTGAATGTACCCTAAAAACAGATGTAAAAACGTGTACATTAGAAAATGTTAATATTGGCAGTTATTCACATTCCTTTCCAGGATTTCACAAAACCCTTAAATCCCTGGTGACAGGACGTAAATGGAATATGAACTTTTTGCTATCTTTGCAACAGTACAAGAAACAAAGCAGAAGTTGATGCTCTATTATTTATATCCTTAAAATACTTGCTTGCAAGTGTCATTGATTTGAGAATAGCCCATCAAATAGTTATTCTGGTCGGTTTATCAACTTTTTTTACTTTAACATTCTGATTTTCTGTCACACAACACAATAATTTTCATGTTTGTTTTTCCTGTTACCAGAGCAAACCATTCATTTTTAACTGTTGGTTTTGGCACAGGAGGACTGTAAGTTCATAATAGAAATGTGTTTTCAGCGGTAGAACTGAACAATAGAAAAGTCTCTTTCAACTATTGGGTTATGAGGAGAACCAGCTGTAATTAAATTTAAGTCACAGCGGCTCTGTTTCAGAAACGCAAGTCTTTGCTAACTTAGCAGTCAAGGAGTTTGCAGCATTCCAAGAAAAGAGCTGCTTTTCTGAAGACCTTATCTGAAACCAGCACCACAAAATGGTCCCTTTATTCCAGCTTAATTTGGTAATGACGAATTACCAAGTATCTTTCAAGTAAACCTTTTCTGGGTGCTGTGGTCGCAGTGTGGGGCCTCAACGACTTATATACTCATACCCTAGTAATAGAAATGGAATATACAGAAACTAGTAAAAACCTTAGCATGGCCAGGCTCAGGTCTTTGAAAGACACCTGCAACTGAATAAAGCAAACACCAGGAATTAAAATCATAATGAAAGTGCTTAATTCAACACATTAGAAAAGTCAAATTTCATCATCTGCTTGATTGACTGTTCTACAGCACTTTAATTGTTCTCCAACTTCCAAGAGGGCACCAGTGCAAATTCTACAGAGCAGCCAGAGTTTCAGAACCTGGAACAACATGGGAGAGAACGACTGCAGTTGATGAGCCGGGAATCAAAATACCCTGTCGGCGCAGGACTTAGAAACCACCTCTCCACCCCATATGAAGTTATCAGGAATTGCTCTATTATTTCTGTCATTAACCAACCATTCCTCCCCCCCACCTTCGCGCCGATTCCTCTCAAGCGCAGCCAGAGATTATCAAACCCAGCGATAGCCTTTCAGCGGCTCGGCCGGCCGAAAAATCTCTCAAGTTGTGCTGCTATCAGCGCTGCGTGAGCTGACGTCAGGCTGCTGTTTGCTGGGGATGGGACGGTGCCAACTTCCACCGAGCTGAAGACAGCCTTGTCCAGCCTCTTTTGGCTGCGCACAAGCAAGAAGAGCTCCTTGCGTGCTTGCACATGTGGGAGAGAAAGGGTGTGCGCGCACGTCCGTTTGCGGGCACGCACACGACTGGCTTTAATTTTCCACGGCGATACCAGAAATAATGAAAAAACCAACAACAACAAAAATGCAACACTTCATCTTCTCTGAAAAACTGCAGCGGAGAGAAGGGGAAACACTGACAGTTGTCTTGCAATCACAGTATGGATGGAAATATGGACGAAAACATAATGAAAAGCTTGGGATAACCCAAAAATCCCTATAAAGAAGCTTACACAATTAAATAATAAAAAAACCTCCAGTGCCTGTCCATCCATATAAGGATTAAGGTGAAAATTTGAATACTTGACAGAATAGAAGAAACAGCTAAGTTTTACAAGGAGCATTTAAGTTTTGAGAGTAACTGCATTGCCTTCCTCTTCTAAGACTATGAAAGCCCTGGGTCACCATTAAGTACAATTACTTAATTAAATTTTCTGTATGAAAATATTCTAAACCATTAACCATGCAGAGGAAAAAAAATCCAACCAAGTCTGACTTCTTTGTAACTTTTGTTCACTTACATTATTCCCTGTAAAGGGGCACATTGCATGACAGTATCAAGTTCTGTTTTCAAGCACAACTTTTGTACGTTACAAATATAATTATCTCAATGGCTGTAAGGATCCATTTAAAGTTTTAAGTATTACGCTGTCATTTCTGCCGGGGAAACTGCTCCAGCATATTTAAATTTGGGGAATACAAAATGCAATTATTGGCAACTCAGGTGAAGTTTCCAGGACTTGCATCCAAGCGTGGACTGCCACTGTCATCTGAGTGAAAGAAGTAACTGTACTGAAGGGTTTTGGTTCTGCTTAATGGCTTCTTCCCCTTATCACCTAAATATACACTCCCCAGCCTTCTTATTTCCCAAAATGCATTACAAGAGGATCTTCATCTACACACCACCTCACTCTCCTGATGATTTTAACTCCATCTTATCCCATCTTCCCACGGAATTTCTCTGTCAAGTTTAAGTAATTTCTCAGAAGTTTCTATTGAGTCAATCATCTGAAGAGGTTTTATAGACCATTAATACTGCTCTGAAGGTTAACCACAAACAACATAAATAATTGTTTTCCTCTTCGTTTAGGGAAGTACAGAATTTGAGATTCCCCCTCTCAACATCAGAGGCACAGAAAATATGCAAAACTGGGGAAGCTTAATTTGAACTACCAGAAACTACTGAACTTAACTCCTGAGCTCCTTTGTTCTATATTTTATTTACATATATCAAGTCACCTATAAAAAAAGCTGGGAATCAGCACATCCATTCCAACATCAAGACAGTTAAAACATGAGAGAAACCAAAATATTTAACCTTTAACATAAAAATATATGAAGAAGAACTATAACATGCAAGTTAGTCAAGACCTTGTAGACAGTCTTCACAAGAACACTTTCCATCACTGCTAACCAGTGGTATTAAATTGATATCAGACAATAAATACATGTTATCTTTCTAGCTGTGACAAATTCTGAGAGTCAGTGACAATTTTCCATATGAAATTTCAAGAACTTTTACTCTGAAATGATACATAGCATCTCTTTACATGCTACTGACTGCTTCCTTCTCTCAATTAGTTCTCCTCAAAGATACCAGACAGGATATCACCACCTAAAACAAAACTGAGAACTGGCATTTTGAAGTCTAGACATGATTTCCTCTTTTGGAAGCCTCCTCATCTCTGTACCTTCCCCAAGTAACCACACTGGGGGTAAAGAGTTCTCAAGGTGGCCTCATTTAGACCTTCTGTACACAGACAACAGTTCAAAATAGCATTTATTTCTTTATACCAGAACCACATGCTAATAACTTGGTCGATAACTGCATTGAATCATCCACCCTTACTTTTAACACTTTGATCTTTTGCTTCATGTCTCAGAGACACGGAGGAGGCAGCATGGATCATACACACTGTTGGGATGCCAGGACCTGTATCAGTATCTCACACAACTTCCTTAATCCACTGTTCCTTGACGTGCCTCTTGTATTCTTGAAAAATGCTGCTGTTTCTGTGGTGATCTTGGTATTATGTTCTCCAGCTACATCTTTGTGAATTTCTGTGTGCATTCTGATGGCGGGCTTTCAGAATGTATGACTGCATATGTTACCTACATAGATATGTATTATCTATGCATGGTAATATTCCTTGGCCACTTCCATTTTATACTGCACTCTGTATGTATTGCAAATAAGTTTAGCCTCTGTCTCCATTCAGACTGCAAATCTGACCTTTGTTTAGCTGTGCTCTTCAACTCTCTTACTATTTTTTCATTAGGTAATCATTTTCATTTGCCTTCCACATGCACATTGCTCTTTGGAAAAAAAAATAAAATAAAAGGCAAAAAGCTCTGTTTCTCACTGCGACTGACTTCTAGTTTTGTCTGTCTGCTGTTGATGCTGGGAGGTTTTTTGGTCTGGAGAACTATTTCAGGGGTGTGCATAGCAATGGTTTGAATAAGGGAGCTGAACAGTTGTGATTCCATTCTCATGATACAGGGGAGACTCTAGCTGCTCTTATGGAGGGACTGCAGCTCCCCTTCCCTCTGCAGGTGAACCTGTCCCATGTTATGTTCAGCAAAACACGGACTCAAGAGGACCAAAATCAATTTGAATTCCATGAACAGCCCTTAAGATTCCTGTTTCCCTTAAACTAGAAAACTGTTTCCAATCACACTTTAAAGCAAAGGACTTTGGACAAATCTGAAATGTTTGGTTTTAGGATTACCCAAAATCTTAATTTTTCATGTTAGCAAAAGAAACTTTTCATCTTTCATTTCAAACTGACCCACATTTTTGGTTCAGCCACAAGATCAAAAGCAACACAAGTTAATCACAGCTCTAATCACTTCTATCACTACTTGCTTACTAGTCAAAAATAAAATTCCTATGAATTATTTTTACACAACTATGTAATGCTAGAGAAAATGGTCTCAGCTGATCTACAGTTCTTTCTAAAGAAGGAAGAATACCCCTTTGGTCCCAGATAGTATTCTTCACATGGCATTCAAAAAACCTTCCAGGAGTTTCCAATCCTCTCCATTTCTCCCACTGGAGCCCACAGTAGATCTTGGGCCTTGGGATTAACAGGTTTCATTTTATTTTGCCTGGCAGAACATACTTGAGAATGGCTTGTAGCAATATCAAGGGGGGAAAAAAAGGAAACAGTTTTGGTAGGTGAGCATTCCAACTGAACCACTGATACATAGGCAGCACACAAAAGCATGGGGCCTTTGGTGATGTGTGAGAATACAGCACATCAAGGTCTATGCTACTGCCCCTTGCAGAGCTATATAAAAATTGATGGTGAAGTGAACCTGAGTAGAAGGCAGCCTTTAGATCTCAGGTACAGACCTCTGAATTCAACCACGAGATCCCACAGAAGGTTAAGGGGTCTCCTTTCAAAAAAGCCAAGGCATGAGAGAAGGACCACTGCCTGCATTCTCCAGCTTGAACACAGCCTTGGCATCATTCCAGGTCAAGAAAACTCCCTTTTTTTTTTTTTTTTTCTGGTCACAGTCAGCAACACAAGCCAGAAAATTACTCCCACTGCCAACTATTCTTTCCACAGGCATCAAAATACCAATGGGACTCTGTGGACTTGTTGTCCGTTTAGCCAGAAGCTTGTCAGGACTTCCTGGAAAAAAGAGGAAACTGAGGGGCTCTACACCTTTAGTGGTTCTTGGTCAAGTCAGAGACACACGTCATGAGCATGCTGCAGTTACACAATCAAATTAAATGTTGTACCGAGCACCCGGTCTCCTCCTGACCACTCCCCCTCTCACACACACAGAGTGGGAAAACCTACTTCAACATGTCCCAGAGAGATCCCTCAGCAACCCAAGTTTTGGTTGTCTATTAAAAAGGAAAGGCTTCCTCATGCTACTCCCTAGTACCTTGAGGAACAAGAGGCTCGAGGTCATCGCAGGCCTGAAGGCCTGAAGTGAGAAGAATGGCACAACTTGTCTTTCCACAGGCCAGCCCACTCTGTGAGCTGTGGCCGTGCTGGAAGGAGACACGACTGTCAGAAGCAGCGTGCGCAGCACAGACGTGGCACTGGCCCCACACACGGCTTCTGCTGCCCGTGCTTGTCAAGATGCCAGGGCTGGACAGAGCTAAATACCCCAGGGTGAGGGAAAAGCCCCAGTGATTTTCAAGCCACAGCTGCTACACCATTTACACAGTGGAGAAAAGCCTTAGTAGGTAGAGAGATGCAGAAGGAGCTGGCAAGTTTTTCCTTGCTGTTCTTTTTCTAGGCAGCGGCAGATCATTTTGCTGTGGAGTCTCAGGTGTTCTGAACAATAGCTATGGAGCCAGTCCCTCTGTTGGTGGTAGAAAAGGAACTGGCTTTCTGGGGAGGTCAGAGACAAGCCAAGCCAGTTTCAGACTGTCATTTTTCCTACTGTCTCATTCTGCTCAAATCACAAGCTGGAAAAACTGGAAAGGTAAGCAGTCCAAATTAATGGGAACATCAAGTGAACTGGTTTGTTTATGTATAGGTTTAACTGGAGTAGGGAGCACAGTTCCAGCTTTGGGTACTAGCTTTGCAGACATTCCCTTAACTTACCTTCTACCTGAGACAGCCACGTGCAGGCCTGAACTATTCCTGGTCTGTCCCCAAAACACATCACAGTTTCTTGAGGCTTAATGCTTGCATGGCACGCCTGACCACAACTCTTATTACTGGATGGCAACATTCATATCCTACCAGCTCACTCTTCCAGCTCCATGTAATTAGGGGTGGGGGGGAAGCAACACCACAGAGCAGGAAGTTCTCTTCTTCCTCACATTGCTGTTCATGCATCATTGTTGCCACATCTTAGCTGTAGCACAGCATTTGCCCACCGAATCACCAAACTGATACTTTTCTTAAGCAAGAAAAAGCACTTCTTTGGAGTCCCAGCACTGGTAGGAAATAATCAATTTAAGACTAATGATTAAAAAATCCGCGGGTATACATTTATAGCTAATTTCTACCATAGAGCAGACTTCACCAGATGCTCAACTGCATTTCCTCCTTAAGAGCAAACAAGGGCTCCTGCAGATGAGACCTTTCCAGCAGAGCTGTTGCAGATGGGCAGATTGTGATGTCCTGCTAACTGTCCCTGAGACCACAGCGGGACAATGATCCTACCTGCTAAAAGCAATAACTTAAAGTAAGCACCACAGTGGGAAGAAAAGTGACATGGATCTTGCACATCACTCCTCTTAAAATTTTTTACTTAAAATTTTTTGTAAACTGCAGGGTGGAGCCATATTCTGCAGACAGGGAAATTTAAGAGTAGTGGCTTTGCTACAAAAGTCAGTGAAAGAGCGAGTGCCTGATACCCCTGTACACCAAGGGCTGGTCACCCTCACCGTATTCCGTATTATCAGCAATCCCAGAAGGCAGCTTCTTCTGTGTGCACATAAAAAACCTGAATGAAAATATAAATGAGTCAAATTGCCTTGCACAGTTTAAAGCTACAGCTTGATATAACTGCAAGTCATTGCTAATAAAAGTTGGGGGGAAAAAAAAGTCCCAACCTGCCAAATAAAGCCCCATGGTCCACTGCTGAGAGTTAATGACAACTGCTGCATCTTGGAAAGCTGTTCAATAATAAGGTACTACATTTCCCCTCCAGGACCAGAAATCAGGTTCTGTCATCTCCATAAAGGGCATACATTAGAAAATATCCCACAGCCACGTATCTCATGCAGCAATCAAAATCTTGGACACTCTCTGAACGCAGAAATTTGGTTTTATGACAGCATATTTCAACTGGTCAGTGTGCTAAAAATCTCCAGTCAAGATTCCTGGCTTTTCCAATTAAGCTTATAGACAAAAAGTCTTTTTTCTCTTAATAACATTGCCATTTATTGCAAAGCTATGATGAGTTCTTATCTCATTGTGGTGCCCCGTGATAACTCATTATTCACTGAACTTCACTTTTTGATGTATGAGGAACAGCAACATATACTTAAATAGTTCTATTTAAACTCGTCCTATAGTTGAAACAAATCATTCCAAGAAAGCACTGCATTACATTCAGAACTGCTCAAAAGCTTAGGATACAATATTCTTCAGTATTCACAGAGCTTAATATCTTCAAACAGAAATTACTCAAGCTGATGTATCTCTCATTATTATTAAGTCAAAGTTCTTCCAAATGAGAAGAGGATGATTGATAGTCAGAGATTACCAGGGCCAACACAGTGAGAGATCACACTCTTTATGGTCAAAAGCAAGCCTGGGAGGGCTTGGGTCCCCACAGCTGAGCACAGAAGGCTGCAAAGCAACTTCAGCATCCCTTGTCCCAGAGCCCAGGCACCTCCTTCATTCAACATCAGATCTATCTGGTGCTGATGGGCAACAGAGCATTGACTCGTCCTTCTAGGCCACGGGTGCAACGCAAGCTTTCATATTTTATATAAGAGGGAAAAGCAAAAGAACACACACCAACAAAAATCCCCCACAGCCAGAAAACAACACATGCACCAGCACAGCTCCATGCATCTCCCCTACCCTTCCGGTTACCCTCCAGAAGGTAAAGTGAGGTGTCAGGACCTTTCCAGGAATAAGCAGCACTGCTTGGATCAGATTCATTGCTCTGGCTAACACTGAAGGGATTGGTTTGAGAATTCAAGTTGGTTAAAGGTGGGGAGTCCAGTTCAGGATGTCTAGTAATACCTTGGAAAGTGAAAATAGGATTTCATTGGCCTGGCCTGTTCACTACTAGCTTCCTGCACTAGATGCTTCTGGCACACTGGTATTGCAGGAGAGGAGGAGCCAGATTCACATGTCCTAAATTGCACTTAAGTCTCTGTATCTTTTATTTCCTTCTGACTCCTGGCCTTCAAGCAGAGCCTTAGGCAGAATTTAGGCCATGAGAACCTGGTCTTCAGCCTCCGAGCAAGTGGAAATACCCACAGCTGACTTGGGCTGGAAGATATTGAACGCTTTACAGGAGAAAGTACACCTGCTGAGTGTACCAATATACACACACACAGCAGTGCAATTCTTCTGCCTCAAGGACCCCCAGACTTTACACTCTAACCTGGGACACAAAGAAAAGCAGAGCTGAATTTATACACATGGAGCACACTGCAACTGGACACTGCAGGTGAAATGTGGGATGCGAACATCCTCCACCTGCTGACTGTGCTCTGCAGGATCCAGAAGCCAGTTTTCAAAGCAAGAGATTGTATGTAACACCCCTCATCCCTGTTAACCACTGTGCTGTGTACTGAAGGAAAGCAACTGAAATGTTTCCAAGAGCACAGGGAGTGTTATTTCCTTCCCATAGCTGTTATGTATCAGGAAAGCTTGTAAGCAGATAATATCTCAGGCACAGGTAAGAAAGATGGCAGAGTTAACATATCCAAATCTTTTTCACACACAAGCACACACCCTGAAATAAGCCAGAAATGCTAATTGTGTTTATTGCACTATAGTATAAACAGCAATTATGAAGCTAAAGAAAGTAACAAAGCATCCCTGCCTGAAGGGTCTTCCACAGGCTACCGTGCATCAGAGAAAAGACAAACACAGAAGCTTGAGACACAGTAAAAGAAAAACTTTCCCCAGATACAAAGTCCATCACTGTGTTCTAATACGCAGGAGTATTTCACTCTCCAAGGCAGAGTGGCTTTCTATGACAATGTTTCATGTCCCAGATCCAGAGCATCCTCCCCAAAGCACTTTGGGAGGGAGCAGGCAGGTACAGTCTATCTCGCACAGCCTTCAGCTTCAGTGGCACAGGAGGGTGCCTGCACAGTCCCTGCCTGCAGTCTCAACAGCTCCGAAGGAAAAGGGCCCAGCTGTTCGCACCTCAGAACAGGAATTATGCTACAGACCCCATCAGCCATATCCCCCTACCCCAAACCCACGGTACAGGAGGGAACAGGACAGTACTTGGAACTCCTAAGGTCAGTAGTGCAGAGTCACTGTGCAGAGTCAGCTCATAAGGGATGTTAAGAACAGGGCTGCAACTTAAACCCACCCATCGCAAAGAAGCAGAAAGGAGTTTCCTCCATCCATGCACTTAGACAGGAACCTGTCCTTCAAAAAGCCAAAGGGCTTCACATACAAGGCACCAGCACCTTGTGTCCTCCACGCAGCAGAGCAGGACTTAGCTCTCTCTGATGAGGCAGACTGATGATGTCCTCCCTGCCATTCCCACCCCAAGGCAAGTCAACTGAGGTCTTGCAGGAGCAGTGCCCTAAACCTCCAGACTATCCCGTGCAAGATGGAGAGATGACTCTCAGCTCCTGCAGTAGAAACGAGTCTGCCTTGCAGAACAGAGAGTGGTTAAAATGCAGAGCAGGAATGGGGAGCAGAGAGGCTCTTCCTGTTTGCAGAGGCACTCCCCAAGGAAGAAAAGCCACCGGTCCCAGCTCTGGGAACAACTGGTCCAAAACACCAGCTCACTGAATACACCAAAGGCCCCGGGGGCAGGCAGCGTATCCTGGACTCTCCTCTACCTCATCTCCAACTCCCCTTCCAAAGAAAGAAGCAGCAAAGACGTGTCCAGTCCCATGGGTGTGCATTTGGTGAGTTTCAAGAGTGCCTCGAGAAGCTTCAGCAAAAGAACCCCCAGCTTCCACATTTAGATTTGAACCACATACAGAGCTGGTCACTGCTGCAAGACGAGGACATTTCGCAGTCACGCTCAGCAGCAGAGAGAGGTAACAATGGAGCTGTTAACGCAGAGCACTGAGATTAAGGGGCCCTTCTTTCTACTGCCTGTTCTGACACCACATTAAACACTCCTCTACAGAAAGATGCACAATAAAACTCTTTCTTGACATCACAGGAACACTTAAGACTAAGTTAATTGAGTCAGGGCCCAGTCTTCTTGTAAATCAAGAGAAAGACAGAATATATAGAAGACAGTTTACATGAACAACATGTGAAATTTTTTAAAATCAGACTTTTTTCCTTGTGCACTCAATATTACTAAATTTTGCCTTGTCCTGTGCAAAGCATACAAGGTTAGAACAAAACAAGGTCTTCTCCCATACTTGATGTGACACTGGTAGTGCCAAGATGTCTTGCTGCTGATCTTCCCACACCTGGGGGTGTCCCACAAGTACCCCACTGTTTCCACTCCACATCATGCTTAAATAAAGTTTACCGCTGTTACTCCCTCTTCCCAGTTTTTGGGCCACTGAGGAGGTGCCACAAATAAAAACAAACAACATGCAACTGCTCCATTTATGTGCCCCAAGAACTGGCTCTGCACACTGGTGCCTGAAGAACAAGCACATTGCAAAAGCATTATGTTTCCAGTGGCAAGATGGATGGGAAAAGTGCCAGCCACTAGCTATAACCCTTTTGTCATGCCAATTGCTGGCTGCTATGAGGATGTACTTTAGATACCTCCTTAGAAAAGAGCTCTGCATCTCATCCTTCCAGATGGAGGAGGAATGATTCATACACACATAAGCATGCTAGAATTGATGGCTGAAGAGAAAACATTTTCTTTATGTTTTCTGTTCTGCATTACAGGCATGATCAGGGGCCTTAATCACAGCAAAAACTGAATTGAAGACGATGACACTTTTTGCCCTGAAGAATGCTTGTGCAAAACCCCAGTTTTACTTCTCACTGGCAGTGTCAAGCCTCATGTTGCATCCACACACCTCACATGCCTCATTTCCCTGCTTTCCCATTTTCACAGCACTTCTCTGCACAGAACATGACAGAATAACTCCACTCACAAAGCCACCACATCACAGAGTGACAAATACGGGGGAAAGCATCCAAGGGAGGGATCAGGAGTTGGGAGCTCTAAATTGACCAAGGACTGACGTGTAACACAGAAGCAAAGCAAAGCATCTCTCTTCTTTCCAGACACACCAGGGACTGAAATGCACAAATTTACCAGGCCTAGAATGGCTGATAAATGCAGAATAGGTAGAAGGCTCAGTAGCCAGAGCACTTGTCTGCACGATGCCTGTTTCCTTCATGGAGGCCACTGCAGGGATCCTCCTTCCCCACCTTACCTGCACAGCACCTTTGCCACACACTCACACCCCTCTCAAGGGCCCTGCATCCTGTGAATCTCGTTCTCCTCAGCATTAACCTGTAAATTCCCACCTATTTCCTTTCCTGTGGCTTCTCTGATTTGTGAAGTCCTCAGAGCAGAGATTATCTGTAAGCACCTGGAAAGTAGCTGAAATATCCCAAGTCCTACTGTGAGTAAATAAACAAACAGCAGCGCATAAGCACACAACATGAATATTAAACCAAGCATATAAGAGTCAACTCTGACAGCAAAAAAAAGGGCTGTAGCTTCTTCCTAGAGACAGTGGCAGTAAATATACACTTTGGGGTACATCCACTGACCAGGAAAACCTTCAGATTTGCCTTCCCTGCCACACACTTCCCTCCTTCCCCCATCACGTTATCCATTTCTGGGATCCATGCCTCATTTTTTATTATAGATTATTCTAATCAGTTTTGTGGCATGGCAGAAATCCAGCATAACCTTCAGAAATATACGTGCACACATCGGCTACACAGCTTCTTTATTTCATAGGAGCCTTTCAAGGACCCTGGTGCAGCGTCTGGGAGGATTTGGCAACCTTTCTCAGCAGCACCCCTGTGATGGGGACCCTTTCCTAAAGGGTGCTAGATGCATTCACCTATACTATTTTCTTTCTTTGTAAAAGAAGGATTTTTTTTTTTCCCCTTAATCTCTCATTAAAGCCAGGAAAAAGTGTTCAAGCAGAAATTTTTCCTCTGCTGTTTTTCAGGTTGAAGTAGTATGACAGGCTGGGTAATTGCTGCAGCTCCTTCAGAATCAGGGTTCAAGTCAGAGAGAAAGGCAAAAGAAAAATAAAAAATAAAAAGCACAGAAAGCCCCAGCAACTATAAGGGTTCTTAACTTTTCCCGGGCAAGGAGCACGGGCTACATTTGTAGCTCTTGAAAACATCCCTACACAGTTTGTTCACTCATGCTGTTAATAGCTTCAGAAGGAATCTGGATCTGTGGCTTTCCCATAAAACTAATAAGGAGGTCTGAACCCCACATTGGGGAGGGACAATTAAAAAAACCCCACACAAGAACAACGAATTGAAACACAAAGCACTACCATCTTGTTAAAAAATACATTAAGAACTCATCTGCAAGTCTGTCTGAGCCAATGAGGGACATAAATCAGGAAGATACAGTAATACTCTCTAGCATGCAATTAGTCACTGCTGTAAGCACTTTAACTCTGGATTTCTTGGATTATACTGTTGTTTGTAACAACTATTACTGTTGCTTTGTAGGAGTGATATGATAGCTGTCCAAGCACCACAATCAAATTATGCTACCAGGACATTTGGGCAATGGATTATCACAGCAAAGGAAATGGATTATCACAGCTTTTATTCTCAGCAAGGGTAAGAACAAGATGAGATATCATTTTGAACATGGCAGGAGGGACAAGTAGAAAACTATACCTGAGATTTACTTTTTTCCTTCTCCCTCCTTTGGACTTTACAAGGTAGGAAAGCTAAAAAAAAAATTCTGCCAATCTGAAAAGACAGAAACTGCCTTTTGTAGAATTTGCATGGAAATATCTGAAAACAGAATAAATTCAAGACATTCCAAACCAAAGGACAGTTAAAACAGCCTCCTTGCACTGGCTGAATTCTGGAAGGACGCCTTTTTCCTGGTCATTTCCCATTGCATATCTGGCCACTGCTGCTTTCACTTGACATCAGGTAACAACCTCTGTGTTCCTTTGAAAAGGTTTAATCGTTTAAAGGTTCTCTTAAAGAGATGTACCTTTTACATCACCACTGAAAACCTATCTCATTTTATACCTTAGTTCTCAGACTGCATCTCAAAGCAAATACTAGCTTTTTTACTTCACAAATCTTGTTTGATTTTTTTTTTTTTAAAGACTATTTTGGTACCTTCAACACATAAATACATACTTCTTTGGTGCATGGTACTCAAGAGACCCTGATTCTGACCTCAATTTCTTTGGCAACGGCCAAATATTCCAGTACAGGACGAGGGAAAACACACTAGTCTTAACACTGAGATGCAGTCTGAGAGATCACTAGTAGCCTTGACATACTAAAGAGAAGACAAGACTAAAACATTAAAAACCAGCCAAATAAAGTGAAGCAGAAAAGCAAACTTCTCTCCGCACAGCAGAGAAGAAGCAAAAAACCGGCTCTGCTACTGCACAGGGCATGTGCCTGAAGCTGAGGACACCTGGGTGTTATTCCTGGCTGTGGTCCTGACTCCTTCTAGATGACTGCACCGATTCACGTCACACCTCCAACAGGCTCCCCCTTCCCGTTTTCCATTTGGACTACAGGTCAGCAGTGGTGAACCTTCTCCTTGCCAAGGATGGAGGACACTAAATATTACTGGCACGCCACACCTCAGCGTGGACCTTAGCACTGCACAACAGCAGCACAACCGCTCTCCGTACCAAACCCGAGAAGTGTGGGCCACAGAAAACAGGATCTGGATGACAGTCCCCCAGGATCTCACATTCCCACCATAAGCTTTTTAAGGAAGGCTTGGTTGCTATTTATTTGTACCCTGCGTAGGGCAGTGTTATTTGGAGCTGTTATTGTGATTCCGTAAGCAAGCAGCAACACTGGTAGTTGATTAAGACTGGAAAGAACAATAACAAATGCGAAAAATTTGTCTGGAAAGAAATGGACGGAATCAAAACAACAACAAAAAAAAGGAATTCAGTAGGACAAAAAGATGGAAAGCAGCTGATGGAAAGGTACTTAGGAGGAAGGAAACTTAAAAAAGATAATCGAAAGTGAAAAAGGCATCCACAGGAATATCTGACTTCATTTCATCCAAAAACATGGCGTGGGGTTTTTTAATAACAACATTGAAATTGGGTAATCAAGCAAGCACTATTTTGTTTTGCCCCACAGCAAATACATGAATATAGACTTTTAAATTTTTAAGAGAAAGAGTCCAAGCTCTCAATGCACTTGTTCTCAGAACTAATGCTTTAACCACATTAGTAACAGCTTATGACAGGACTGCATAGTAACTACAATTCCTTCTCTATCTAGAAGCTACTTTTTCAGAGTCACCATCCCTACTGTAATTTTGCAGTTGTTACAGACTCTTGTTATATCTTGAGATTCCTCCCTATTTTACATGGTAGGAGCTAAAGAGGTTTTGTTCTGGTTCAGCTGAGATCTCTTCATCCCCTTTTTTTCCCCCTCCATTTCGGTGTTTTTAACCTGCCCTTAACTAGACACACATGGCAATGCCAGATATGAAGTACTGTGGATCACTACAACTACGGGCAAATATTTTAGAGAATCAGAAATTTAACTGCATATCACATTACTCCAACTTCTCTGCCCTTCCTGCCACTTCACCTGCTTGTAATCATTAGAAAGCAGAGTGTCAATTCTAAGCTGTAGTTGAGCATAAAAGCACCAAGCTGGCCCTCACTGGATCTATTTAATTAGAGATTAGGAGAGACAAAGCATAGGGAGAATATAAACATATTTTTGCCAGTCTATTAGTAAACAGGTTTGGGTTACCAAAGAGATAAGACCAAGGCTGCCTATTTAATCTGCGTGGCCGGACCGGCAAGTTTACTTTCACTGGAACCACGCCTCCATCAGAATTCCCTCTGAAATGTCAACATGAACCATATTATTAATTTTCCAAGTTGCTGACCTTTCGTGTTGTCTGCATCGTAAATCCAGAATTCTGAACTGTTTCTGTTCATTCCATGAACGTGCTCCACACGTCTCACGGTGTCTGAACTCTGCACACAGGCTGCTCACACGCCACAAAACAGCTGCTCGCTGCAGCATCCCCGAAGCAGCCGCTGAGTTGGACCTTCCTAGTTCCACAGAGTCCACCAAACTAGCATCAGCTATCCTATCCAGCACGAAAGCAAAGAGGTTTCCTAGGTTCCCCCCAAAGTTCTTAGTGTATCCTTGCGCCAAAAAAATTGTTTCAGAGTATTTTATCGAGGGTCACAGCATACAATCATATTAAAATGAAACGATTTGATCGGGAACTTGAGTTTAATTTCAATCAGGAGGAAGGAAAGAAAAACCGAAGTCCCTGGATTAGAAGACAGCCATTCCCACTTACGGCTCCTCCCAATTAAAATGTTTTATAAAGATCATCAGAACCTAATGCATCATACACGTTACACAGTGTGCAACATAAGGCTGTCGGTCTGTCATTTCTCTGGAAGAGCTCAATGTGATGAATGATCTGGTTACTCCTCTTTCTGGTATAAAAGCTGGAGAAGCTTTGAGACAAAGAAATAAAGGCCAGTGCATATTACAGATCTTACAGGGCTTAGTATCATCCCTCCTGACTCACACCTCTGAAAACAGTTAAGGTCACTATTTCTCCTTTATTTTGACTGTGGATTTCAGTACATCACATCAGAACCCTCCAAACACTTAAGAGAATTTAATTTAAAGAACAAACAGGAATGTCAGGGACATACAGCATTTGGGCTACAACAAACAATGCCACACCAGCATGTCATAAGAAAAATAAGTGACCTTCCCTCTTGCCTCTGCTGACAAACAGACACCCTTTAAGACACTTGCAGGCCAGGATGTCGGTGTGATTTCTGGAAGACAATCCAATAAATAAAGACTTAAAAGAGTTTTTAAAAACCCCCAAAACTGACTCCTTATTGCCTGAACTGGAAAACCTGCCTTTCCAAACCAACTGATGGTTTGGCAAGCCTACATGAAAGGCGAACAAACAAATAGCATCTTTTCCTTTTAACATGGAATCTGCAATAAGAAAAAGAAATCAGCATTTTATTGATTTCCATAATGCCATCTCTACAGCTTAACAAACTCACTCAGTTGCTAATGCACTGATGCTATGGAGCCTTCCCATATAATTATACACCCTCCACTTTGCTGAGCCCCAGGGCGCTGTTTCCAACTTTGCAGAGGACCACTGCACCAAAAGTAGAAATAAAAAAACCTCTCTTTCATTACCCAAAGCAAACTGCAAACCAAATTTTGCTTATTTAAATGGGAAGTTAGAGAGACTTAATTTTGAAGGTAGGGAATAATCTCCCAGTCTGCATATATTTTCAGGTTTGATATCGTACAATGAACTCTCACTTAAACTCTCCCCACTTCTAAGTTTTTTTGCTTCCTAAGAGTGCACGAAATACAACATAAAAATATTGCAACAGTAATGATTTCCAGGGAGAGATTCTAAAGTCCTTCTCAGCTCAGAAGTGTTTCGAGAGGGCAATTCAGAATCAGACATGGAGACTTTTGTGAATGTCACTGTAATTAACATTATAAAAAAATTATAAAATGTTACCATTCCTTTAGGGAATATTTTATAAGTGACTGTATACTTCAATGATATTTTTATTAGGTTTTTGTTTTAAAAAAGTAACCCTGGAACATCTTCTAAACGAAATTTAAGTAAGATATCTTCTCGAAGTCTAAAATCAAAGATGTCCTAAATAATTAATGAAGTAAACTGCCATTTTTCTCCATTTCTCAAACAAATTCAGCAGTCCATAACCAAACAGTCAGCTCCAGTATATTTCAGTGAGAGTTTTGTTCAATTAGGGACTGCAGAATTTGGCCCAATTAATCTAGTACTGTCTATCTGGAAAGAATGTAATGGAACTCTGCAGTGTAAACACCCTCCCCAATGACTGCACCCAGAGTCCCCTTTCCTGCTCCCCCTGTTTATCCTGCCTTGATAGTTCAGATCCAACTGCGCTGTATTCACCATGTCCATCATGATTCAATGTGCCATTTGAGCTAAAATAATTAATTTTGCTATGGTTTCCCATGAATATATTAATTCGGAATTGGTTAATCTATTTCCTCTGAGAATGGTGAACTGAGTGGATTTTTGTTCAACAAACAAACAAACAAGTTGACAGTATCAATACAGAGTTGGAGAACCACTAAAAACAATCTAGTTTGCATAATTAATGTTAATTACAATAACATCTCAATCAGTGACACAAAGGCTTAGCAATGAACACAGTCATACGAGGAAGTGAAAACATCAAACAAACATGAAAGGTTCTTGTCTTGTTCTGAAAGAGTATCAAGCAAACTTTCAAAAGATTTATAAATATGAACAGAAAGGCAGAAGACAGTTCTGCTTTGCTGGACATATTTTCTTCACAGGCTGCTTAGTACGGGAGCTTTCTTCTGAGATTGTAACAAGACAGTGGATCTGAGCTGTGGACACACCAGATAATACTATCTTTTTACAACATCACATCCAAGTCATTATCAACTGCTTTAAAGAAAAACAACCGGCGGCCTGATCCTTCTGCCAGTGATTTCAACAGCAAACATTTAAACAATGCGATGTGGATGTTTGGGGTTCTAGAGACTGAGGGGAATTTAAAAAAAGAACTCCAACTTGAACACGGTTTGTAGGTATGGAATCCCTCAGGCAAAGAGGAATTTCAGGACAAGATAATTAATATTTCAGCAATCTTTTTCCTACTTTCCATAGCAACAAGGGAAATCTAAACACACAGAAAACTTACCTGCCCGTTTCACTTGGCAGCACAGAAGTCTTAAAACAGCGGGGTTTTTTTTGGTACGGTCACTTAACGGAGCAGATTTACATTTAACCCTCAGAAGCTTCTCTCACGGCCCAAGAAAAATACTTATCCAATATATTCTCATTTTAAAGGAAAGGGGGGGAAAAAAAACCAGTCATGAAAAAATAAGCGCCACTCTACCTCACCCAGGTTGGTGCTGTAGTACACAAGTAGTCACACAGGCATCATAGGGAGTACCTGCGCAGTAAAGCGCCACTCAGGGTGAGTAAGGGTGGTGTAATTGGGTCTTGTGAGAGAAGGAATCAAGAGCCTGTCACATCATTACTACAGGGGCCTTCCTGAAAACATGAGTTTCTTGATTACTCTTCACATTAATGCAAATCTGCTCCGTTAATGAAGTTACACTGGTGCTAAACTGGTACCGGAGGAGAAACAGGCCCTGTTTCATACCGATTTAAGAGACCACAGCTCAAGGACCTCCCCATAAAGGTAAAATTTAGGAAGTTGTCAGGCTATGTTGGGCAAGATACTCCTTGGGAAAAGGATTGATTTTCTATTTGGTATCATTCTCGCAGCTGATTTTTTATTCCCCTCCCTCTCTTTATAGATGGAAGCAAGACAAGATATGGTAAAGACTTCATTTCCTCTAGAAATTTACTGATCTTAAGCACACTTAAGACTACACTTGAGTACCCACTGAGTAAAGCCACACTTTACCAGTATTTATTTACAAGAGTGCTTGTCTTAAAAAAGAGAAACTCCATGTGGAGGATTCCCAGAATGATGCTGACCTTTCCTCTTAACAAAAGTTCAGTAGATTTATTTTTCAGATGCCTGAGAAAGATGATTTTGGAGCGCTGTGAGGTCTGGTAAACCTTCAATTCAGCAATTAGCTTCCATATGATATGAATTACAAAGATCAAGCAATTAATATTAATAAATAAACCCAGCAAAGTACCGAGGCTTTGGATGCCCTGTGTATGGAAAGCCTGCTGTATTTGCTGGGGGTTTTCCATGCCTCTGTTTTATTTTAGCTACTCTGAACGTACAGCACATGAGAACATATAGCACATTCACGTTTCTAAAAATACATTAAGGAGAGAGAGAGGAAAAAATTAAAAATCGATACGAATGAAACAGAGACATAATGTGAAATGGTTAAGCACTCCCGAAATCAAGCCAAAGCCACCAAAACTCCCCGCAGCGGACCACGGCTTCCCCCTTCCACAAACGGCAAGTCAAGCCCAGGTAACACCGAAACATCCAGGAACGACAGGGTGGGGAGGAGGATGGAGCAACCTGGGAATACAAAAGGTGGGTTTCCCTCGGTTTTCCAGGACGGACAGTGCCCTGAGCCTGGTACGGAGGTGGGGGCTGTTCGACCCAGGGGCGGCTTTTCGGGATACCTTCCCCATCACCACAGCCTCAACCCGGGGGGGGATTGGGATAAATAAAATAAAACCGCAAAAAAAAAAAATAAAATAAAACGCACTAAATAAAATAAACCGCACAAAATAAAATAAAAAATCACAAAATAAGATAAAGATCACCACCGCCGGCAGCACGACGCGCATTAGAAGTTGGCAACGGCGCCGGCGGGGTTATTATCTTAATTTTCTTTTTTTTTCGCCCCCCTTCTCTGGCGGTGCGAGCGGGCAGTGCCCAGCGCCGGGAGAGGGGGATGCCCCAACTTCGGAGCACTTGCCGGTGCCCGCGCCCCCCGCGCCCCCCGAGCCAGCCCGGAGGGGCCGTGCCCGGCACT
>VXAY01006827.1:335395-373850 GCA_013399855.1 Oxyruncus cristatus | reverse complement strand
AAGAAAAGGCAAAACGGGAAAGAAATCCAAGCTGAAAAGGAGGAAAGAACACCAGAGTGAAAAGCCGGCTTGCTGGAAATAATTTGTTCAGACTGAATCCACTAACAGAGGGGCAGAAATTTTGCTGTGCTTGGGAATGTCGCACTTGGAACTTGTTTATTGACAGCATTTCTTTTGCTCCCCGTCCTGTGCTGAGCTAAAGCCAGTGAGCGAGATGGAGAGAGGGAGGGAGAAAAAGCGAGGCCCAGAGCCTTCTGCGGTCGGTGGGGGCCTATAAATAGCCAGTGAAGTCTTCTAATGCCGATCGGGTGCGTCACCACGGCCCTCCCCGGCCCCGCTCGGCAGCCGCCGAGCCAGCGGGAGCGGGAGCTGCGGCGGCACCCGGAGCCGAGCAGCTGGGCTTGGCACGGAGGGAGCCGGGAGAGGGAGGCCGGGAGGTGCAAAGGGGGTTGAACGCTCTCTGCCGCAGTCAGGCTCCGGGAGAAAGGGGTGGGAAATGATCCACACGTTCCCCACAAGCCGCCTCGCCCGGGTGTTGCAAAGTGTATTCTGATTCTTGCTCATGCGGCTGCCCGGTCGGCACCGGTAAATGCTTCTTACTGGAATAAATGGGTGTTCAAGGTCTGTGCCTACGCCTGACTTGGATGTTGGGAGGGTTTCTGAAGTCTTGTCGTGCTGTTTGCTTCCCCTTTTCGCTCCTCCTCTCCCCGTACTAAGGGTCAGAGGAGGAAGAAGGGGTGTTGGAGCAAGTTCAGCAAGATGGACAGGCTGGTTCGGTGCCCCCAGGTAGTGATGCCTCTTCTACAGATTTTAATGTTACTCTCAAGGTGATTAAATGCAAAAGTTTGAGGGATGTTCGAGTGCATTTCTAGCCCCGATTTCCCATCCCTGTCACCATCAGTCCACAATACTGTAGATAACCCTCCCATAAATACAGCTGCTTCTCCTGCCTGGCCTTTTTAAACCATCGCTGTCTAATCCAGATTTCAGGGCTGGGGTGATGCTTGCTTCTCTGAGCTCCTTCTGTCAGCCCCATAGCAGCAAGCTTGCTACAAAGAATTTGTATCTGAGGCAGTATAAAATGCTTGCATAAATATGGGGACAAGTTTCTGTACTAATTAAAATGAGACTCAAGTTACTTTCCCTTTTTATTTTTTCTCCTTTTCTAAGCATCTGATCTGCTTCATATCAGTCATTTCTCCATCTGTTTTGTATTCCTTAATTCCTCCTTGCAAAGTTTGGCAAACTTGGATGTGATTTGATATATATTTGTAGGAGCGCAGTTAATGGAGATCTCCTTATCAGATAGTAGTTAGATACTCACAGTATCACTGGTAAAAGGATGAGGATAGACTGGCCAGATCTCACTGTTTTCAAGTCTCCTCCAAAAGAAATTTTCAATTATGGAGCATTGTTGAAATTGCTCACATCAATCCAATGGAGAGAAGTGGAGTAACCCACTGAGTAATTCTTCCTCTCTGGGTCTATTTGCTAAAACTCAGCCTGTTAAGCAAGAAGATACCAGGCTGATGCAGTCAGGCCTCTCTGCCGAGCCAATGCCATGAGATATGCTTCTTTTCAGGGAAGGTGGTAATTTCTCCCAGATTTGGGGCCCTCTGTGGGGTCCAACACATCAAGGTCCAGTGGAGGAACCGTCTCTCTGTGACATCATACCACATCCAGCAACTGGACACCCCTTCAGACATCCTAATTTCCTACATTTTCTGAAGGTGTTGAAGCTCCGGAGCAGTGTGGAGCTGGCTAAGAGCATCCTCTGCAAGAGGAGGCGCCGCTCTCCTTGGATGTTTGAATAGCCAGTGGGTTTACCAGTACAAAAACCAGCACAGAGAGGGGATGATGAGGATGGTGGTTAATCTTCTCGGGTATCAACAGAGATTTGGCGCTGGCATTTAAGGAGCAGCCCATGGTGGGCTTCGCTGTCTCAGGGGACACTGCAGTGCTTGCAGCAAGTGATAAAGTATCACCGAGGAAGAGCAGGGCCATGCCCATGAAGGAACAGCTCGCTCCCAAGCTGAGCGTTTGACTCCAAGCGTTACTGTTTTCTCAGCATCTGAAAGGCTTAAGCTTCTTGTTTTTGAAGCACTTGTCTTTGAAAGTATTTCGAAAGGATGGATGCAGAAAGAACTAGCAATCCTGCCTCCTCCTCCTCCTCCAAAAAAACCCACCCTAAAATCCAGTGAATAAAATTCTTGATGTGAAACTTCTGTCTAGGCTGACTTTTAGGAGGAGACAGTGGATTTGGAACTAATCAATAAATTACTATAATAATATTATCTCATCTAAAATGTGAATAAGTTGTGCTCTGAATATTCGAGCCAGGCTTACCCTCAGATGTGCTTTTCTGCTCCCTTCGTACCCAAGCCAAGCTCTGTACAGGTTGCAAGAGCCTGGGAGGGAGGCAGTTGTGACCTGCCCTTTTTTCTCCGCACCAGACAAGTCCCATTCCTGAGGATGTGGTGTCTTGGGTGCCCATGCTCTGCTGGTCACTCCATCATGCCACAAGTCTCTCCATCAGGCTGCTTTGTTCCCCAGCTCTGCTCTCAGCAAAGTGCAACCAGAGCAGGAGCAGCCTCCCCAGGCAGACCTGTCTCAGTCCAGGGCAAAGCTCAAACCCTGTTTCCCCATCTCACAGCACCCACCTCCCTGTCCTTATTCATATAAATAAATTCGGGTGTGTGCATCTTTTCATAGGGAAAAAATAAAACATGTGACTTAAAAGAGCTTTAAAATATTTTGGTTTTTTCTAACAGTGAGGTCCATGCTGGTAACAGGTTTGATACAAGCTGGGATCTACCTTTCTGAACTGCAATCATGAGCATTACTCACATATCTAAAAATAAGCCTGTGCTGAAATTCCCCTGTTGGATTAAGACCTAAATCCTGCAATTGTCACTTTTCCCACAAGTGTCAATGGCTTAACTAAATATACTCTCCACATTGCTGATGTTCCCAGATAGTTTCTCTTTCCCCTTTTACTGGAACTCCTCCATGTTTCTGCAAGTTTATTTCACTTTTTGGCATCCTTACTTTTTCTTTTCACCAATTCATCACCTTTCCTGCTATGTCCCTTTCCCCAGCCGTATAAATGATCTCTCGTCCTGTCCTTTCCTTTTCTTCTACAGCCTTCTCTGCCCATTTGCCACCCATTGCTTCAAACTTGGGAGGAACTACCCAAACTAGACATTTCTCCAAGCAGTGAAAAAAATACGTCCAAATTGACCCCGGATTTGCGTCTCTTCCGTGCAAGAGCTGATAGAAGTTTTTCCAGTGTTGGGGCAGCTTGCTGGTAGGGATTCTCTAATGTCTGATAAGAACTGTGCTGACCTGAAGTCATTTCAAGGCGACAGTCTTTTGGATCACTCTGATGAAAAAAGTGGGCTCGTGGTTTAGTCACGCGTGAAGAAGAAACCAAGAGCAAACACGAGGAAAAGGCAAGGATTTCATGTGATTTCAGTGTTTTGTTGTGTACTTTGGAAAAAAAAAAAGGTAATGAACAGGGTTTTAAGTGCTGATAGATGCCTGGAATTTGATGGCACCTGTGTAAACACTCTTGAAGCACAGTTACCTCTACAGGCACCTTACCTGGGTGCAAACCCACCAGCTCTGGTCTTGGATAGGAAAAGTTAAGACACAAACATAATTTCTCATAATGCAGCATAAGCTCCCCCCACCCTTATTTACAATAAATAGCCCTCTCTGGCCGACAGGAAATAATTTTCCCTCTCTAATCTGCTTTTTGGGGTTTTTTTTCTCTTGGCCTTCCTCACCGCTGCCTTGATCAGTGTCTCAAAGAGTTCTTAATTTGAGAAGTTTCCTAACATATAGTGTGTGCAAGATTAAGCTTTTTTTCAAGAATTTGCTTGTACAAAGGAAATATATTTCACAATAGGGAGAACAATTGCCATACTAAATATCAAAGCATGATGATACCCACTTTGTAGTTCTGTTCCAAAGGACACTCTTGTTTCAAATTCCCTCCTTTCGGGAGCTTCCTCCTCTGAAATTTCTCGCTGTTTTTAAGTAGCCCAAAGGGGGATTTTTTTTGTGTGTGTGTGTGTGCGTGCATGGGAAGTTTGGCATAATTCATTCAGGATATTGAGGTAATGGGGTTATTCTAAGCATGAAACAAGCTAATTTTCATGCCTTTTGGAAGCTGTTCTCCTCTTTGCCTAATTTCAAATTGTTTCCCTCTCAAAGGGTTACTCCAGTACGTTGCAGCTGATGTGGCTGATATGACACCACATGCTCTGGACACCAGGGCAGCACATCTGACCACCCAGCACTGATCCTGACACGGGCACCAGGCACTTCTCCATCCCCTGGGGTAAGTCCCATCAGCGTGAGCTCAAGCCTTGGGTAGGGCCAAGGTGGAAACCACAGCCTCTAGTCTCCTCACTCACTCCTCCCAGCAGGCCCTCTCCATCACCTGGGGGTCTGATGGTACACCCCCTCCCCAAAAGATGGGAGTATCCTTCAAAGTTTGCTTCATTTTACTGATTGCCTCACTGGGCTGAGTGAACTGAGATCTTTATGGAGTGCACTCAGATCCTCATCTCCTCACCAAAAAGAGGAGGCAAACGGCAGCACCTGCTCTTACAAGGGACACATCCTCCACTCCATTCCACCCACCTCATGTTAGTCCCATTAACCACAGGTTAGACACTTTGAGTGTATTTAGGGGTCTGGAAGTGAAATAGATGCCTAAAATCCCACTGACAGTACAGGGAATTAGGTGCTGAACTGGCTGAGATGCTTTTAGACCTTCCCATCCAACAGCAAACTCCTGCTGAACTCCTATAGTGTACCTTTAGGGATGGAATTTGGAGTTTGACCTATAAACTTGCACACTATGGGTATGTGCTTTGCTGAATGAGAGCCTAGGGGTGTGAGCCTTTGAATTCCTTTCCCTCAGTTTGCTAAGACAACAATTTATAACTGATTTCTGCCATATCCCAGTCCTTCTCACTATTATCCTGAAAGTATAATAGCAGTATGCATGATTCTGCTGATGGTTTATAATACCTACAAACACTGCTACTATTTTAGCTAAACCCTGCATTCCCCCCACAGTACACATGATGCTGTTATTGTGGGTGTGTAAAACACACATGACAAGAGAGACTCAGTGATTTTGGGAGGCCAGACCCTCCATGCTCCAGCACTGAGCGTTGTGCCTGGCAGAGGAGGGATGAAGTCTTGCCAATGGAGGCTTTATATCATCCCAGGGTGATGCAGCTGGCAGGGGACCAGTGCAGCTCTTGGCATCCTTTCTCCCCGTCTCAGGGTGGCTCTGATTTATGCCTGGCTTCAGTGGCCCTCCAAGGGCTCTCCCCATCCAGGGACATCCCTTATCTCCTGGCCATCTCCCATGATTTCCTCCCAAGCTTGGTTTTGGGCAGAGAAGTGAGGATCGCCATGCTTGTACTTGGCATATCTTGAGATCCCAGTTATGCAGGAGGCTGTAAGCTTTGTGACAGACAAAATATTTGTTTGAAATGTGAATTAATCTACGAAAGAGCCTACTGGTGGTGGAACTGAGCACGTATGTCCCTGGCAGCCAAGAAGGGGGCATTCCCAAACCCCGAAGCTCACAAAACAAAACAGAATTACGCTGAAAATTTAACTCCAAACTGTGAAATGGCAACCATAAGAAAGACTTTTGTTTTCCCTCTCCTTTTTTTTTTTTGCTTGAACTGAACAGTACCTAACTGTTTAACATGCAGGGAAGGATTAGTTATGTAGGGCTCTTGTGTAGGTAAAGCGCCACGTCCTTGGCCCTCTGCCCACGTAGCGCAGCGCGGGATCTCTTGTTACAAATTGCAGCTGTGTAACATAACAGGAAACGTGGGGCTTTAAGTTATTCCACTGGAAAGATTAATTATTTGGAAAATAGTTATGCAGCAGCTTTGTGTATTTTTGGAGCAAAGGTGACCAGCGCCTTCTTAAATTTAAAGAAAGAAAGTCGCTGGGAAGGAAGAAAAAGAGGAGCTTTGGGGAGTAGAGGAGTTGTGGGACAATTTTATTTTATTTTTTTTTAAGTAATATTTGAGTCATCTGCTGTCATGGAAGGAGCAAAGCTGAGCTCCACGAAGGACAGCCCTGGCAGGGTGAGGGTGGTGGAGGAACAAGACCTGTTGGATTCCACTGGACCTTGACCTTTCCCATCCAAAATTCCATCCATCTCCTTGAGGGGAAGATGCAGGAATCCTGCTGATGGGGGAGAGAGATGAGAAGTGAGTTTGGAGGCACAGGCTCAGCATGGTGGGTCGTGGTCTCCTCAAAACATGCTGCAAACAGCCTGTGCTAAGACACCATATTCTGAAGAGCTTCTTCCCTCCAGGCAAACACTTTTGATAAGGCAAACACAGTGTCTGGAGGGGAACAGAGGGGCGCAGAATAGGGTAACAAGTGATATCTCCCTCTCATGTCACAGAAATAGTGTGGCCAGCAGGACCAGGGCAGTGGTCATCCTCCTTACATTGAATCCTGTGTTGGGCCCCTCACTACAAGAAAGACATTGAGGCCCTGGAGCGTGTCCAGAGAAGGGCAATAAAGCTGGGGAAGGAGCTGGGGAAGCATTGGAAGAGGCTACCCTGGGAAGTGGTGGACTCACCATCCCCACAGGTATTGAAAAGATGCGTGACACTTGGAAACATGTTTTAGTGGTGGCCTTGGCAGTGCTGCATTAACGGTTCGTCTTGAAGATCCTAAAGTTCTATTCCAGCCTAAAACGACTCCATGGTTCTGAGTCTGCCTATCCCTGAGCTTCTTTATATAGCCTAGTTCACAGGATTTTAATTTGCTCCTCCGCGTGTGAGCGATCACCCCAATTAAAGGAAACCACTGAAACAGCCGAGGTGCTGCTGCAGTGCGTGGGCATGGGCCACAGCCAAGCTCTGCCACTGCCTCTGCAGATGCTTCCCAGTGACTTCAGAGAGATCTGTGGCCGGAGCAAAACGTCTCCCTGATCAGGATTCCTCCCAGCATCCAAGTTTGCTTAAATACTGGAGCCCTCTGGAGGGATGTGGTTTGGATAAAGAAGCGGTAGCTATTTTTAGGCAGCACAATGCACCACTTAGTATAAGTTTTTCCACTCAGACACTTAACCCATGGCCATTTTGCAGCAGCAGTTATCCCAGAGCTAGCTTGGAGCTAACCTGGGGCTTTTGCCCATGGCCTTGACAGAGGCCCTCTCCGTTTGCTGAGCTAGAGCTACCAAAACGAAAGCCCTGAGGGAGAAACCCTTCTGCACCAATTTCTCAGTGGGTTTGGGGGTGAACCTAGTGAAAACAGTGACTTCTGGCCTGGCACCTGTGCTCTTGGACTCCTCTCCTCTCCTGCAGGCAGAAGGAACAGGATAGGGGTGCCACAGGAGCAACAAGATGTAGAACCCAAACCATGACCGTCTTCCCTCCTTCCACCAACATGCTGGGGAAGCCTGTTTTCAAAGCAGCCCATTTTTCACAATCCACACTGGGAAAAGGACAATTAATAATAGATTAATAATAGCAAGAGGCTGCATTCAAGGTGTAAATGTCTCATAATTGATGCAGGACAGTCCATTATTTTCAGTTTATACATTTCAGGTCCTGGCAAAGCACAGCATCAGTTTAAGAAGGGGCATAAAGAAAGTGTCTTATAAAATCAAGAATGCCTCCTACGTAAGTAGCAAACCAAACAGAGAGAGCAGTCTCTTAACTTTCCAGGTTTTTTATTTCTGCCTCATTTGCTGCTACCTCAGACTAACCAAAAACTCTGTGTTTGTCTAATATAAAACCCCCTATTTTTGCAAAACTCTTGAAGCCACAGTAGTTTAGCTCTACCGCAATAACTTGCCACTCTACTACAGAAAATGTTAATGTATGAGAAAACCCAGTGGATATCTAAGAAAAAAAAAAAAAAAGAGCAGGAAATTATTTCATTTAATGTAGAGACATTTCAGTGCACTTGATAGAAGACAGAAGGCATATTTTTCAACAGCCAAAAAAATAACGCTAATTGAAGGCTACTTTCTTCACTGCATCTGCACCTCATGTGGCTGTTGGCTCTTTTATACCCATAAATCCAGCCCCAATGCAGATATCCATAAAATCCTTCTGGGCTGGGACATAAAGAATCCCACCCTGCCCCACAGTTGTAACTCCTGCCAGGAGAAATATCTCCTTTGTCTTCTGGGCCATTGACTACAGGGACAACCCAGGATGACAAAACTCCTTATTTTCACTCCAGTTTTTCAGAGAACTGCTTGAAGTTGGGTGAGACAAACAGAAGGCAAAAGTGGGGTGTGTGGGGAAAAGGTCAGTGCATAAACCTTTTCCAAGGAAAAAAGAAGCCACTGTAAATAGCAGAAGGGTGGTTAGGCCTGAGGTTACCAAAGAGTTCAGCTGAGAAACAAGGACAGCATAGATAAGCTGAGAAGCTTTCAAGAAACCAGGTCTTTTGGGCAAAGCAACCAATCTTCTATGTTCAACAGTCACCTGGAGACAGAAGGTGCCCGGAAGAACAAGATTTTGGTGCCAGCCCACGAACAACCTCATTGTGCAACCAGAACTGACATCAGAGAGATTGGTTGACACAAAGGTCTTTTGCCTTTGCCAAAAGGCCAGATGTTCCTTGCCATGGGGAAATTATCTCCCACACCTGGGCATCTGGTTCCTGCCAGATGTAGCTGCCAGCGAAAGAAGGGCACAGGCACATTGTGTGCAGGGGCAGGTGGCACATTGCAACAGCTTTCCCAAATGATTACCAGGAAGAAGTATTACAACACTTTTTGGCTGAAATGATACAGACAAACGCTGTGAACACGCTCTGTGAGCGTGGCTCGGGGAAACACTGAAATTGGTATTTATCTCTTGATATTTCGGAGTGCTGGGGCAGAGGATTTAAAAAAGGAAGGATTATTTGGTGCTATGGGGCAGATCCTTAAGTGAGCAGGCAGGCAGGCTGTGAGTTATCCTGTGCCCACTCACACTGATTCATACCCTAAGGAGTGAACACCAAGCCCTTGCTAACCTTGCTGCGGGGTTGGGCATTTCAGAAGCTAATCTAAGAAAAAGTGAAGGGCTTCAAAAGTAAGACAGAAAAATAACGATTTTCTTTAAACCCCATTCGAGCAATGAGCAGAATGTTTTAGAGGCTGTTGCAGATTTGGCATCTCAGTTATCTGCTGGGGCCAGACTGTTGCCTTCATAAAGCTCTGTGAGGTCCTTCCCTCCAAGTGCATTTTCCAGGTGAGAAAAGCAGTACCGGTACAGGAACAATGGCTCCAGGAACAAAACCCTTCCTCTTGGGAGAGGGTTATCTGTTGCAGGTCCCCACAGGGCAGAAGTTACACCAGCCTCAGTGCTCCCCATCCTGCGTCAGAGTGTTTCCAGCCAGTCCTTCCCACCCTTCCCTGGCTGTGGCTCCACCACCACCCCACTTTGGCCCTTGCCGACCTCTGTGAAGCTAAAAAAAGGCAATGGGAAGGTCTTAAGAAGAGAAGTCTGGAAAAATCGGGAATGCTTCCTAAAACCCTGGCTTGTGTGACATCCATCTGCTCAGAGCACACATTAGCGGGTTGTTTCTTCTAAATTGAAAGCTGTGATAAACTCAGCTGCTGTCGGCTCCATCACCATCCTTATCCTTCAGAGTTAATTTGCTGAGATGAAAGGGCCTGTTCCCACTTCGTAGATTAACTGCTGGCCCGAGTTGCCTGCATGCTGGGGCAGTCTCTGCATCCCAGTGTAACACATCATGGGGCTTTTTGATTTTCCCAGAGCTGCCAAGGGAGCAGGGTGGGGGTGCGAGTGGCACTGGGCATCCCCGGGTTGCAGCTTGGACCACGTGTGGTGGACCTGCCTGGCTCCTGAGCACTGCTGCTGTAACCACGGTGGAGCCTGGCAGACGTCTGAGCCACCGACACCGGCAATTAAGTGTAATTATCTAAGGGAGGGGGGGGGAGTGCGTGTTAAATGGAAACACAGCCCTACCACGGGTGCTGATGTTCAGAGGTAAACACAGAGCTGAGTGGGGAAATAACAGTCAACTCTCTCTGAATTTTTAATTTTTTAATTTTTTTTTTTTTTTTTTTTTTTTTTTTTTTTTTTTTTTTTTTTTTTTTTTTTTTTTGCACAGACCTGCTCACTGTTGCAGAGCCTGAGGGATTTGGGTTTTTTACAGAAACTGCGTTCAGGTGTATGAGGGACACCCCAGTCCCCACCAGATGCCATAGCAGGATGAGGATCTGGCCACATCCTCCTCGAAGAGTCATCCCCGCAAATCTTACCCAGGGCGGGATTAGTGAGACATCGCTGCAGGGAAGCGAGTAATCCCCTGAGCTCTCAGTGTGGTGGGAATTAGGATGGAGAAGGAGAGGTGAACATCCAAAGAATGGGTGGAGGTGGGTCCTGAAAACTCAGAGCTCCCCATGTTAGGGTTTTATATGTGGTTTTGGTCACCTCGAGTGGGGCTGAGCAGGAAAGGGAAAACAATGACCTAGATAACATAACCGGGCGAAACAAAGGAGAAGATGTTTGTTGGGGAGTAGCTGCTGGCTGGCTCCAGCCAGGCTGCAAAGAGTTTACTCTTCTCAAGGCTAAATCTGAGATTAAAAGGAAGATCTCAAATATTGGAGGACCCCAGGGCCCAGCAAGGGCTTGGGGAGGAGGGGAATGGAGAGGCTGCAGAGCCGTGCCCACTGTCAGTGGGTGAGGAGAGTGGCCGCGTCTTTGAAATGAGTAAAAATGGCTTTACTTGGACGGGGTTGGTTTGGTGTTCATCAACCAGCTGGCCAGGCTCCTGTGCCTCCAGACAGACGTGCCGTGGCCACCTGGGAGGACTGTCCCTCCACTCCAGGGGACCACTGGGCCATCCCACTTCGCATCTCATGTGTTGGGCAGCGTGCAGCATCTCAAAGAGGTGCCAGCACCTCCTCACCCTAAAAACGAGCACCTGGTTAAAAAAAAGCATTGCAAGGAGGAGACAACTTTGAAAAACGTCTTTC
Source organism: Oxyruncus cristatus (assembly GCA_013399855.1). Lineage (NCBI taxonomy): Eukaryota > Metazoa > Chordata > Aves > Passeriformes > Cotingidae > Oxyruncus > Oxyruncus cristatus. Next base: position 362,845 of record VXAY01006827.1, on the reverse strand, counting down.
TTTGGGTTGAGGAGCTTTGGGTGGTATCAGGATGGCCTATAATGATAAAACAAGAAGCCGTGGGTTTGTGCCAAAATCTCCTGAAGTTACCAGGGAAATGACCTTGGATCTGTCCTGATCAGGGCCGAAGGGGATGGTGCATTATATAACCTGAACTCTAAATTATAAATGCCTCAGGACACTGGGGTTTTTACATATCAAGCAGAGTACTTGGTGAGAGGCTTTGAGGTGGGAATGGCAGCCCCCTATTTTCCTGAGCATCACAGAAGTGTATCAAGGCCTTAGGGAATGTTAGTATATTTTATTGGACAAGCCACTAGAGCTGGAAACAGCTTGTCAGCTTTTGGGGACAGAAAAGCTTCCAGAATAAAAGCAAAAGAACTTAAAAGCTTTTAAAAAGTGCCCAAAAATATCTCACTCGTGCCAACAACACCTTAAATAAACCATTAGAAGTAGCCAGACAAAAACTAGAAATATTCACAGAAGCCAAAGAAGTTCTGTAGGTGTAGATCACCTTTGGACAAATTATAGCTGGTTTGCTTGAAAGGCAAAATTTTTCCCTGCAAAATAAAAAAAATCCTCCTTTTTAAAATTTTCTATCAAAACATGAAAATTTAATGAAAAGATTGATTGAAAACCAGCCAGGCTTGACACAGATGGAACTCTGGCCAATTTTTTATTGGTTCAGAATTCTGATTTTTTTCTAAAAATAGCTTGATAGAACATCCCTGTGGGTTGGCAGGGTATTCTTGTGGTTGGTGAGAGGGCCTGAGCTACCCAGGCATCTTGAATGAACAAGACCTGATGGCAAGAGAAATATTAATATTATGCATGCACCCGAACTGGAGCATTCCAGCTCTGGAGCCTTGTCCCATTTTGTGTTTGATCCTATTTGGTGTCCAGGACCGGACATCTCATGAGTCTGAAGCTCTACCCACCACTGGGATAGTTCAAGATTTGGGTTTCTAAGAAATTTGGTTGAAAAGACAAGCAAAAGTCACAGCAAAAGAGATAATTTCTCATTCTCCGTATTCTTTCACGTTTTCTTGCTTTCCTGTTTCCCTTGTTTTGTGAGTTGTAAGGAAGATTAGACGATTTCCTCTGAACCTGTACAGCTGAAGAGTTACTTAATCACTTTACCCAGGCACTTGCTACCTGCTCTGTCTGTCTAGAAGGCATTAAAAAAAAAAAAACAAAAAAAACCAAAACCGAAGAAGTTTCTGCTCAAGTAAAAGCCTGGATGTTGCTTTGACATTACTTAAATTCAAAATTTGTGATGCTGAATCAAGCTGTGGGGTTTATGCCTGCATCTCGTCTGGCTTCAGACACTTCATCCAAAGAAAAGGAGGATGTTACAGGCAGAGCCCACGGGCTGTGTTTCTTCTGTTGCTTTGCAAAAGGCACTTTGAGTGAGGCTGGTGTTGCAGCACTACTGTGAGCACCAAGGAAGGACTGCCAGGATCCATACACCGGGACTGAAACAAGGACTGCAGAGCAGCATTTCCCTCTCTTCAGGCTCCTTACTGAGGTTCCTGTCAAAGGCACAAAAACCCCAGCCCCTTGCAACATCAGACATTTGTTTAAGTCACGGTGGCTGCCAGAAGATAATAGCTGTCAGTGTAAAATTACAAATCATTCTGCATAATGCCTGTGCTGATTACCGTGAAAGCAATGGCAGGATTTGAATTTTACTCCTTTTTTTTTTTTTTTCCCCCCCCGTCTTTGTTGCCATGCTTAGCTGAAGAGCTCAGTGCAGCAGCCTCACTAGGGCAGTTTTTTGTGCTCAGATCTGCGGGGCTGGGGTCAGATCGCTCGTGCATCGCTCTTTTGCCGCTCACCGGAAAGGTTCAGCAAGTACCTTGGGGCAGGTGGACGATCCTAGAGCAAAGCAGAAAGCCCTCATGGGCTCCTGCTTGGATCCCCATCTGCAACAGCATGGGGAAAGCAGTTTTCACCTTCCTTTCAAGTCTGGAGAAGGGAAGCACGAAAGCCTGAAGTCACTCTCCTGCATGCACGACACAAGTGGCGAAAATGGAGTTTGCACCTGGATGTCTGGAGTCACGAGGAATGACACATCCAGTCACTCACCAAGGCATCCTTCAAGTGCCTCTGGCAGCACTGATATCATGATGCTGCCATCCAGCAGAGCTCAGCTAAGATTTTTCCCCACCATCACCTCAAGTGTTTACCCAGAGTAGTCGTGGCTACACTTCCCACAAAACCTGAGTTAGACTGTTTAAGATGAGCTCAGGTTAAGCCATGACATCAGTGTCATGGTGTTTTTGCAGTAGGAAGGTCCTGGAAACCTTGACCAGGAGGATAATTAATGGGGGATGCTTGGGTAGCTGCTGTTTTGTGATGAGTAATTATCCAAAGGGAATCCTCTGCCGGGAGAAGAGAATGTTTTATAGTCATGACAAAAGCTGGCACTTAATTCTCCTTGATGTGAAGAAAAAAAAGGGTCACCATCAACATTTATTTCTCTGTGCTACGGGATAAGAGACCTCTTGACTCAGGGACATTGCTGTGGGGAGTCATCTGGATTAAAAAAAATAATTAAAGGAGATGTAGGAAGGAAAGGGGATAATTACAAAACAAGGAGCAGAAGACGAGCTGGTGTTTTCACCTTAGCAATCAGGGAACCCAGCTATTCAACCACAAACAAAATTTATTTTGTTGCCTCTCCCTGCCTGGACAGCCTGGGCTCCTGGAATCACCCCCCCTACAAAGCACACCCACGGGGACAAAAAGCAAGGGAGCATCTGGGGTGTTGGTGTAGGGTTTGGGCAGCCAGAGGTGTCCACTGGCTCCGTGCTGTGCCCTCCCTTGGCCAGGAAGGCTTTGCCAGAACGTTGTGGAACTGAAGGTGTCGTGCCTGCCCCATTTCATGCAGCCAGACTCTAACCCAAAGTGATGATATATGTGCTTCACTTAATAAACATATAAATGCCTCCTCCCTTCTGTCCTGTAGCGATTTAGGTGGTAAAACTGCAATTCATGTGGCCTCTCCTTAGAATTCTGGCTCTGTTGCACCCAGTGCCACTGATGTGAGGCTGTGTCTGAAGAAGGAGTGTGCAGAGGGGGTTTAGGGTGATGCTCAGGTGTTTCCCGGTCCCCGCTCCCACGGCTTCTTCTCAAAGGAGTTTGAAGTGGTTTTGTGAAGAGCTTGAAGATGCTATTTTTGGACTCTGGGAGGGGTTATGGGTCACAAAAACATCTGGGAAATGTTCCAGACCCTCTAAAAGATGGGGTCCTTCAATCAATAAAAAAGGCATCAGTCCCTCAAAGGAGCTGACATGTCTCCTTCCCACACAGGAGCCCATGTCCTGTACACTGGAATCCACCCTTTGTTCACAGTCGGGCTTTCCAAAGACATGGAATCCACTGTAAATGAGGCCTTCTTGCCTTTTAACCCACCCCTGGAAATGCTGTTTTCCCTCTTCCTGGCATCACAAAGTTCCCAGCAGTGCTATTTCAGAGAGCAGAGAAGAGCCCTTCATTTTCTTTAACACCCTCAGTTTTTTGCTTAGGTCAAGTTGTGCTCATCTACCATTTTCTAGTGATTCACAAGCCCAGAAAAAGATCCTGGCTGCTTCAGAGAAGGGATGCACGAAGCCCTCAGTCACCATGAGTCACTTCTCTGCCAAATGCTAATTCTGCATCAGAAGCATGTTTTACTGGTATTTTGAGAGAACTTTTTTTTTTTTCTTTTTTTTTTTCTTTTTTTTTTTTTCTTCTCGGCTCAGTCATTTGAGGACACATCCTGCCTGGGAGGTGGTGAGCACCCAAAAATCCTGTGAAATTTGTGGGTGCCAGAGCTTCTTATGTGTGATTTGGGACTAGAGTTTCCTTGGCTGTTACTTAGCGTAGTTGGTACCATCACAAGCTTCCCTTCTCCCTGCAGATAAAACTTAGTGGGTCTTGTTAGATCCACGTACGCTGTCATGTTCAAATGATTGAACACCGGCCTCGGGTGGCCAGAGCCTCCATGTACATATTGTACAGCGAAGGTGAAGCCTGCAGAGGACATCCCTCCTCAGCAATGGAGCCAGCGAGAACGCCGCAGATTTGAGGCCCTGTTCCCCAGCAAATGTGGTAGAGGCTGTGCCACAAGCAGCCACGTGGAAGCTTCTCTTTGCTCTTCCTTTCCCACCTAATTGAAGGCTGGAGGTTTCCACCCGATGGAATGTTGGAGTGGAGGCTACATGTGCTGGACAACCTGCAGAACTGAGCTGTGCTTGTTTGGTAGGGTAAAGAACCTGGAGTAGATCCACTGGGAAACAGAAACTGGGGCCAAGGTGGGAAGGGACACAGATAAAAGAAAGGAAGATAGGAAGCAGGATCCAGAAAATTCTGCGGCCGTCCTCCCGCCACCTGTGTGATCACTGCACACTCACGTGAGCACTAAGTGCCGGTGAAAAAGCCTGAAACACCAAAAAATCCACAGGCTACAGGCCCAGGGGCAGAAGAAACAGCGATGAGAGACGTTCACCCTCCTCCAGGAGATGTGGGACATAACCCGGCACAGGGAAACCCGCTTTGCTTCTTGCGTGGAATATGCCCAAGCAACATCTTCAGTGCTGAGACCCTGAGTGAGGGTTTCTAATGATTTATTTGCATCTGGGATTGCCTCCGCTTGATGCTCACATATCTGTGTGCAGGGCTGGAGCTCGGAGGGAGGGGTGGGAAAGCTCTCTTAAATCATTAAGCCTCTCCCCTGAAGGGCAGGGCAGGCCGTGTGCTCTCCATCTGATAGAAACTGATACTGCTCTTTATCTCTGTCAGAAATGCTGTGAACACTTAGTGTCTGTCTCTTAATCTCATTGTTTTCTTAAAATACCACATCCTTGGGCTCTTGGGCTGTTCTTTCAGCAGAAAAAGGGAAAGGCCTTTCTCTGCCTCACATTGCCTATATTTTTCTGGGAATCATCAGCCAAGGTATTTGGCATCATTAGCCAAGATTTCCAGTGTGAGGAAACTGAATTCTATTCGCAGGGATTCAAAGGCAAATATTCAGCAACAAGTACTTACTTTCATGACACTGTTTTTTTCCAAAGGGATGATATATTAATCGTAATCTTTGGTGGGTTTCAGCAGCTATGGGATTTTTTAATCTGGTAAACCAGAGGTGTGATATAACCCCGTGACATTAGCAGAGCCTTCCTGCATTACACCTTGTCTGTAAGTTTTATTTCAGTAGGGGAAACCATTTGTACCCTGCCATCTCCTGAGCTGGCCGAACATTCACAAGTCTATTGCTATAACCTGCTTTCTCTAATGAAAGCATCAATTCCGAGCAGCGATAGTTGTCATTAAATCAATAAGACACGTAACCCATTCTTCTGGTGTCTCACACAAACGCTCAAGCAGCTTGTTAACAAGATTTGCTAATGCTGGGGTCCCACAGTCCAGAAGTTTCCCGCTGATGCTGCAAAAAAAAAAAAAAAAAAAAAAAAAAAAAAGGCATTTGGCTCATGGAAGAACTCTCCTGGTTTGCTTTGTTCTCTGAAATATTTTAACCCCGTTTCCCCTACAATTTGTCAGTGTTTGAAACCTGTGGAGCAACTTCGCTTGGGTGGAGGCAGTTCAGGCTTGAACAAAGCACTGACAGCAAATATCAGGGATAGTTTTCTCCAGGTAGTCAAACACTGCCACGGAGACTGTCAGTTCTTGGTTGTCCCAGCAATTTATTTTTCCTCCAGTGAAACACTAAACTAACTCCTAGTAATCCCTAAGGGGTTACTCCTTCTCTCCCTGGGATCTACCTAAATCACTTGAAAGTAAAACTATGGCCTCTTATAGTCTCCCAGCACTCTTCTGGCTGGTAAAAAAAAATGTTCCTGGAAATCTGGAGGCCGGCTAATGTTTTAAGGATGAGGAGATGACCCAAATGTTGGCAGTTTTGCCTCCAGAATATTTACTGACATTAAAGTGAAGATGATGTGGCTTTTTTCTCGAGCACCAGCAGCAACCTGTGATGACAAGGGAGTGCTTCTGTGGTGTGAAACAGCCATTTTTACTGGTTTTACAGGTTTTTGGAGTCTGCATCTGACCATCTCCCTGAAAGACCTTCATCCGTATTTGTGTGTCCACTGACACAGTGGGGTTGAGGGCTGTAAAACTAAGAATCCACTGCTGACCTTCTGGCTTGCAGGTCGTAATTAGTTAATGTCAGAAAAGCATGGCAACAGCAAAACACATCATGTGTGTCTGTTCAAAGAGACAAGCAGGGAGGTAAAGGAGGGCGATGAATCTCTAGGAAGAAGAGGAGAAATATAAAAGTGAACAAGATGGTGAAGGGGCCAGGAGTGCTCAAGAATAAAGACACAAGGAGTCAAGCAAGCTGACTGTGGAGAAGTAGAGGCTGTGCTTCAAAACATAAAGGGGAGCAGCACAGAGAGACAGGGAAGAGCAGTAAAGACAGGGAGATGGTGAGCAAGCCGTGGATTGCATGAGAAGGCACAAAGGGGCAAGGACAGATACACACGGCTTTGCAATTAGCAGCTGTGATTTATGGTGGCTTCTTTGTCTTATCATCCTCCCCTGGCAGATGTCCTGCAAGCAGTGGCAGTCAGGGGGTAGCTGGGGAGGGGACAGGGGGAGTTTTAAATAGTCAAACTAACTGTGAGGTATGGAAGGAACTTTCTAGTCATCTGTACAGCCTACGCAGGCAATTCTCATTAGCGATATATGTTCTAAATTAAGTAGTAGCTGACCTTTTACAATCCTTTTAGGAGTTTTCTTCTCTTTCACCTCAACATTTGTGCTTCTCACAGTAGGCTTCTGTTCCCTTGGACAGAGCCTGAGCACTCAAAGCAGGTTTGGGTTTTAGCTGGTGGCTGGCGAGGGGCTGGGGGGAGCAAAGCAGGAATGAAGGTGACATAGAAGAAAAACTTTCTTTGTTGGCACAAATCTGCTGTCCTGCTCCCTAATCCTTTCTCCTCATCCTGGTCACCCCCTTTCCTCTGTACACACACACAAAAGTTTCTATCCCATCCCTTGTGCCAAAGCTCGAAGCGATATGATTGCACGGCCATCACGGAAGTAGCTGGCGAGGCTGTGAGGCTAAAGGAGAAGCTCTAAACCAGGGAGGGGGCTTAGATATTTAACTTTGATTCCTTTTCAGTGAAGTTTTTACGTCTCTGCTTATATGGCAAGATGAACACCATGAGTAGGGGGCAATGGGCTAATCTTAACCCAAGGTGCCCATCACCTCCAGTCCCCACCACGGAGGAGGGGCCGTTTGAAGGAGGAACTGGGGCTGCATAGAAGGAGAAACAGGAGACAAACAGTGAAATTCGGGAAGGGAGGGGTGCACTCCCTCGGGAGTAGAGGTCAGAGAGGCTCTAGTGTTCAGAGGGGACCAGCTGCAGCCACAGCAAAGGCGAGTGGTGGGGCAGGAGGGATGTGCGGGTGACCACGAGCTCCTCTGCTGGGTGTCCCCTGGGGAGTGAGTCAGGACATGTGGGCTCACTCTTTCCTATAATAGTCAGGGCCGAGGGTGTTTACACTGTCTGCTTGGGCAGCCCAAGCACAGGCACACTTTGTAGTCCTGCAGAAACTCACCTGCAGCTCCAGGCTGATGGGCTTCCTGCCCAGGGCACCTCAGGACTTGTGTCCCTCTCAAGAGAATCAAGAAATAAAGTTCCTGAGATTGACTGTGTTAATAATGACACTAAAGGTACACATACAAATGCAACTACATGAACATATTAACTTTGCTTCACTGTTCAGTAGCTCCAGAGAAGCTTCTGTTTGGAGTAAGCACACCTCAGTAAATTACTCTCAAACACTTAACTTTTTTGGGCCACCCTGGAAATGAAACTGTACGTGCATTTTTTTCCCCCCTCCCTTATTCTAGTTTTAAAATTTCTTTTGCTGTTTTTCTCTTACCTGCAGGTCATTTAGGTGGGTTGCAGATACCTACCTTGTTGTCCAGCTTGACTGCTTTTTCTTGGTATCCCAGGCTTTTCCTGGAGGCTATACCAGCTCCCCTGCCCTTAGAGGAGCTCAGGAGGAGCTTTGCCTGGGAAATGGGGATTTGCTGCCTCTTAGGCTGAACAAGAGCACACACTGTGGTAGTAAAGCATTAAACCTCCTCTGGCATTATGTGTTAGAGATGAAAACCCCTGGTTTTCTACTGGGTTTGGGGAATAGGCATCCCTGATTTTTCCTCCAAGGGAGTCTGTGAACAGTGAGAAATGCAAGTTAGGTAAAATACAGGTATCTCTATTTCCACTGGCAGCTTTTCAGGGAGTCTATATACCTAAAAAGGCCACAAACAGCTGCTGGGGACACTGTCCCAGCTTGCTCCTGACCAGATCTTGTCCCTGTGCTTGGAGGTAACTTCTCCTCCCAGCTGACTCCTGCTTCCCCCTGGAGCCAAGAGCCTGCAGCAGGCTCTTCAGAAGATGCCGTGTTAGAGGTGCCTCAGTCAAGCATCTCTGGATCCCAAATTAAAAAATAAAAGCGGAATCCTTTAGGAGGTGAATCCATTTTTATCCCGGAAAGCAGAGGTTACTGGCCCACCCTGGCTTGGTGGGGTGTTTCATGCTCTTCAGAGGAGAGCTGGGGTTTGCCCTTTCCCTGGTTAGAGCAGTTTTGACAAGCTCAGGAGGGAGGGAAGCAGTGGGAAAAAGGATGGGAATAGCTAAAATAAAGCCAGGAGAGAGAGAAATTCCTTATCTTAAGATTCACTTCCCAGTTGCAGAAAGGGAAAGGAAAATGCTTGGATATTGCCCTTTCAAAAACACATAGAAATGAAAGTGCATAAATCGTTTAAAAAAGCAACACCTGCAAAAAGTGAAGGGGGTGAGGAGGGGGAGAAAAGAAGATGACATCAACTGGAGGAAGAGTGGAAAATATTTTGATTGAAAAATGTCAACAAGCTCTCCTAGAAGCAACAACAAGCAGCAATGATTGTGTTTGTTCAAAACAAGCCCTTCTTCCCTGCTTAGAAGATTGATTTTATTTTTCCCACAAGAAAGCCAAATAAAAACCCCCAGACATCCCGGCTCCACCCGCTGAACTCCCCAGAAAACTTTGGGTTGCAGAGAGGAGAAAAAAAAAAGAAAAAAAGAAAAAAACCCTCACAAACAAAACACGATAGAAGGTCTTAGATCCCCATAGACCTAAAAATAGCCCTGAGGACTGGACTCTGCGCTGGCAGTGACGTTTCAGTGGAGAAGCTCTTCCTGCACATCCTGACTCCTAGCTGAAATTCAGCCACAGAAAGGGATTTTTGAGGTGTTTGGGTTGTTTGCAGGTTTAGTGCCTCACCAATGACTTCTAGGTTTTTTTATTCCCTAATCCTCTGCGAGCACTGTAGGACGAGAGAGACATAATCCAGACCCTTGAATGAATCTCGCAGAGTTTTGTTCTTAGACAGAAAATGAATTAGGTTAAGCGGGGATTAGAGGAGACACACCACATGCCCGCTTGACCCCATGCAGTCGTAATTGTTTGTGTGAGAGCTGGAGGAAAAATTGGTTTGGGGAAAAAAAAAAAAAGGTGTAAAAACTTAATGGTTTTTCCAAAGGGGGGAAAAAAAAAAAAAAGTAAAAATAAAAATTAAGCTTGAAGGATTGGGGAGCCTTTCTTCATATGACAGTCCCGTGGTACTGAACAGCCCTGGAGGCCCGGGAGAAAATATATCCAAGATGGAGACAGTATCCACGGAAAGATGGAGGCTCAATGCCTGTGGATAGGTCTGAGAATATGGAGACAAAGCTTCACTGGGCTATGAAGGGTGGATAGGCAGAGGATATCTTTAAACAGCAAATATCATGAAGATTCAGGTGGCGTTTTAAAAATTGCTGTGGCAGCAGTGGGTGGTGATGGCCCTCGGGTCATTCAGCTTAGCCTCGGCATTTCTCCAGCCCGGAGAGGCCCAGATCCTGCCCTGCCTGCCATGCTGGAGCCGGGCTTGCTGAGCATGGAGCACGATGCCTGCTTTCTGCGTTTTCTATTTTAAGCGGCTTCCGTCAGAGGTGAGGAGTTGAAAGTTGCCATGCCGACAGGGAAATTTCAGGCCCTAAAATAGTCAAAACTTGCTCCTGCATCATGCGAGCGTGCGTGTGCTTCCTGCGAGGGAGGCGAGGACCGAGCTAGGAGGGTGCAGGGAGGGTGTAAGGATCCTTCCTATGCAGGGGTGGAAACCATCCCCTGGAGAAAACATCTATGGGATGCTTTCAGACTCCTTTCCTATACCTATAGGATATCTGGGTACGTTAGGCAGCAGCAGGCAACATCAGCAATGAGGGGATCTTGATTCCCACAGCATTAAAACCAACGATTCTTCCAGTTTTCACTATTGTAGTCACTGCTAGAGGTCTTAGCCTCTGGACCCTGATAAGGAAGAAGTACTCAGTGTGAGACATAGAGAGGAAAGGAAAAGGAAAAGAAAAAGTTTGTTTTCTAAGAGGGAATATGCATTTCTCAAGAGTATCTTGCACTTGTGCTTCTGGGGCATTAGTGGTCCAGGATGGTGTAAAAGATTTGCAGATGTGTGCTGAAGATATCCGAGAGCTGCTCCAAGCACCCAGCTACATCCTGTCAATCATGGACCTGAAGCCTCTTGCGTGAGGCTTCAGGACTAAATGGGTTTTGCCTTTTTCTGTCTGTTCAATTCAATTTGACCAAAAATCTCAAAATGTGGATTTTTTATTTTTTTTTTTTTTAAGTTCTTTAAAACTGGGATAGCCTCTGCAGAGATGCCCAAACCATTCAAGCCTGTGACACGGATCTGCCAGTGGTTGGGGGACAGTTTTGTCTCTTGGGCATGCTTGGGTGAGGTTCTTCTCCAGTCTTATAGAAGCACAAAATACAAATGCTCTTTAGTGAGGAGAAAATCTATTCACTACATATGCTACCAGAAACGAACCCCAGCACAGCCTGTAAAGCTCCTCACCACACTGAGACTCAATGTGCATTTTGACAGGGAGAAATCACAGCTCACCTCTCATTTCCCACATTCCCTCTTTTTTTCCCCCCCTCTCTCCCTCGCTCCTATTGTTTTTCCCTGCTCGCCCCTCCAGCCAGTTGTCGCTCACAAATGTAATTTCTTCTGATGTATGAATATTTCACAAGCGCTGCCTCCCCGGGGACGGTGCCTGTGAGGAGGAGGCAGCCTCTGCGGGGATGGAAATGGTAGCAGATGACAATCTTAATGAAAGATCTCTTCTCCAAGGGCGTCTCTGCAGAAGAGTGCACCATCCTCCAAGAGCTCCCCTCTTCTCTGGCTGCTTGAATTGCCTTCGGCCATGGGTGGTGGATGTATAGAGAACTACAGCTCGGCCTTTTCCCAGGATACACTGTTTCATGGGTTTGGAGGGTGTTGGGATGTCTGAGCTCCTCACAAAACGGTTGGAAAATATCTTCCCTTATGTAGACGTACAGCGGCATAACCCAGAGAGTGGCGCGGTGACGTAATTCTGTCCATCCCGATGCACATAAGGCGCTGATAATCATGATGTGTGTCAAATACAAACAACAAATTAAGCTTCTTCACTGAAGAAATGTGCACACGGGCCTGTATTTCCCTGCACCTCCACATCTCCATCCCCTCTCCACCTCCTTGACCGTCCTTTCTACACCTGCAGGCTGCCAAGAGGGGCTGGTGCCCAACTGATGTGTTTTCCTGGGCGCTTGTGACCCCCAGACCCACCCAAAGCTTTTCCATTGAGGTCTCCTCCCCACTGGATCTCTCTCTCTGTGCAGGACCACGCACCTCACGTCGGCTTTCTGACTCAGAATTGTCACGTACATAAATATTGATTGATACATACAATGTTTATTATTGTATCGAGTTACATATATGCAATACACTACTGACAGCAGTCGCATATCCATGTGTTCTATATCCCACTGTCTGTACAGAGCTGCCTTATAGACATCTGGCAGTCTCAGATACCTGCATGGCATCGGATATTTATTTTAGCCGCCGTCGATGGCAGCAGCAAGCGCCGCCCGTGCCGGAGCAGCGGCCCCGGTGCCGTCTGTCTCTCCGACAGTGGGTGGCACTATACAATCAAAATAGCTTCACTTTCCCTTTATTCCACTATCTTCGTTTTTCTGCCCGGTGGGGTTTGAGCCCTGCGATTTCGGAGGGCGATTTGAGACAACATCTCAAAGCTGAGGTTCATCGCAGGGGAACTGGCGAATGGTTCTCTAAAAGAACCAGAAATGGTAAAGTTACTCGAAAGGCTGAGCTTGGTTTGAGTTATGCTCTTCATCCCTTCTTTTATTATTTCAGGAGCAAGAAGTATTTGTTAGGATAAATCAAGTAAGGTTGCTACTTTTGGGCCTGTTTTTCTTGAAAAACACAGAGAATAATTGCCAGTCCACTTTTTCAGGATGGTGTTGTTTTATGACACTCCCCCTCCTACATATAACTTCAAAATATTGAGACTTGGTGTCGTGACTCGCTCCTGATAACAAAAGATGTGGAACTTGATTTGCAGCTGTAGCAATAATTTTTATTTGTGTTTCTCTTCTGTTAGAGATGCAAGGGAGATACTTGGGCCTGACTTTCATCTGCCCTAGGACTTTCTCATCAGCACGCTCTCCCTAATTAACTTCCATTGCAAAACTTCTGCCAAACTGAACTGACCTCAAGTAAATAACAGTGAGGTGGTGTGGTCTGTGAGTCTCTGAGTGATGGTACAGTCAGGTTTATCATGAGGGGAAAGGACACAGAAATGTTTGCCTGGACTGCTGGGCTCACCAGGAGCATGGAGCACTTCAGCCTGTATAAAAATTACGTTCTCAAAAAAAATCAATACAGTTTCTATGACATTAGCAAACCCTGAGCTGTATGGCAAGCTGAATGGATTTTTTTAACCTAAACCATGACCTTATCAGAGAAATAGTGGGATGCTAAAGGAGCAATGAGAAAACAACTGTGTATTCCTGACAAAAATGCATAACTTTCCAACACCTCAAAGAAGACCTGTTTTCAAGGTGGCCCATGCACTGGAGTAAAATCCAGTGTGTTGTGTCGGGTTTATCCCAAACCAGAGTTTCTCAGGCAGTGGCTGGTGAATCATTTCTCAGGGATACACTGTACCAGGAGGTGTCAGTGTCTCCTGCCTCTGCTCTGTGTGCCTGCGAGGGGTTCATGGTAGGAGTCTGGGACTCTGGGCTCAATTCAATGGAAAGTTGCCCCTGCTTTAAGCAGAGGAAGGGGACGGGCTTTCAACAGCAGCATGGGCCACGGAGAATAGCAGCTGGGTTTATAGAGGGGAATTACAACTTCTGTTTAGTTCAAATAGGGATATCCACATCCATACAAGTCCTGGGTTCACCTTAATAAAAATGACCCCTGAATAGGAGCAAAACACTTTACTCAGGCAGCCCAAGTAATGTGGTACTCTGCTGAAGTCAGTGAGGGAGGGTTTGTAAAACAACGATACATATCTCCCGGGAGGATATTTTACACGAGGGCCTTCCACTCTTCTGTCAATCTTGGCCATTTCAACTTCCCTGAGGCACATGAGGACCCAAGTGAGGAAACTGGAACACAAACATCTTCAGAGCCAAAATGTTGTGTGACCCTGGGAGCTGCTGGTTGTGTCCCCAGCAACTCGGGCTCAGTTTGGAGGACAGGCTGTGCCCAGTCTGGCACGCTGACTGTGTGGACACATCCATCAGCAAGGATATAAGTCATGCCTGGGAAATAAAATGGAAACAAAGTGAGTCTGCAAACTGGAAATGCTCAATGACATGCAATGGGCTCTGTGTTGGCACTTGCAGACATCAGGGCTTAGGGTAACCCTGCTTGTGGGAATGACATGGGATCAAGCTTCCATTCACAAGTACAGCACCCCCAGGACCTCGGAAAGCTATAGTTTACCTCAGAGTTGTGCAGAAGCTAATCATTCTATTAGATGTTTGGAGGAAGTCTTTGGGAGAATAACAGTGCTTCTTTTGAGGGCCCAGACTAGAGAACAGACTTTCACAGCACTCAGAAACCTGGTCCCTACAGGCAGGGAGAGTTGCAATAGTCATCAAATCCCTCTGAAGTGCAGTGAGAGGCTTGGACAAGCACACACAGGGTTGATGCAACATGGACACTCGTTGCAGACCCCAAAAGAGCTACACCAGCAAAGGACATGACCGTGCTGGGAGGGTGCTGCTTTTTCCACTTCCAGAGGAGACCTCTTTGGCAACTGCAAAGCTCACTCCGCTTTTGCAGGCTGGAGCAGGTGGCTGGTATCTCCAGGTACCACTATGTCCACCTGAAGGGATGACAGCTCCTGTGATGCTGGTCCATGACCAATCCCAAACACTTTGTGCTAACAGTGTGTCTCCTTTCTCAGCCATACCCTGCTCTTCTTTATTTTAAAGTAGATCACTCCATGGGTCTTATGCCAGCATTGAGATTCTCTAGAGTCTATACATAAGCCTAATGTCTAGATGTAGCTCAGCCTGGCTTCAGAGACCAGTTCATCCTTGCTAGGGGCTGGCTCAGCCTGTGGCATTGCTGTCAGCAATGCCATATGTTTTAGTGTAGCTCCACCAAGGTTCATTTTACTGGGACTGGATGGGAAAACAAGGGGCTCTTGTCCCAGGGAAGATGTCTGGGTGTGAGAAAACACCAGTTTCCCCAAGCCATGCTGACTTTGTGCATCTCAGCATCCAAACTGGCAAAGATCTCAACACGACATCAGCCTCCCTGCTCCCTTTTGCAGAGGCCTTGGTTGGGATTTCTTGCAAATTTCAGGAGTTTCTCCTATGATCATCCCCACCAGTTCCCCATCTTTCTTCCTCCAATGGAAGCAGAAGCTCATCGCCCAAGGACTGTCCCCACCATTCCCTTCCTACAACATATGCCTCAGTTCCTCGTGGCAAAATTAAATTCTGCTTATGCAGCTGGGAAATGTTGAGCTTTGCCCAGACTTGTGCTTGTCTAGTGCCCACACAGGCTGCAGTGCTTGGAAAAACCCAAGGCTGAAGCCCTCGGCTCAGACTCGTTCACCTGGCTGTGCTCGCCATCATTCCTCATCACGGCGAGTGTGGACATTATTATAGTTACTGTGGCAGAGTCACAGCCCTGGCCTGAAGGACCTGCCGTCAACAGGATGCCCTTTATGAAATTATTTCTGTCAGGGTGATTTACTGAGAAGTGTTTTGCCTGGTTTTATCTCAGCTGGATCCCTCGGCGGGACTGGTGGGAGGTTTGCTCCAGCAGGGCCGGTGTCTCATCCATGAGCCAGAGGCCCTCAGAAGTGGCTTTGGCCTTTCTCTAATTAGTCTGCTTGTGACTCACAAACTTGTGTCTTGCTTTTAGATGAGAGAGATAGAGGAAGGATGGGTAAATAGGCAGACTGGTGCAAGTTTCACCCCAGGCTCTGCAAATTGTTTGAGCTACATCAGAGATGTTGCTAGTGGGCTCTGGACATGCAATTCCTGCCTGCTCCTCAACTAACCCTTCCCTTAGAGCAGAAAACAAGGGACTTCATTTCCTCACTAGGACCAAAGCACAGTGCTAGGAAGGTGAAATGACCCCTCACGCCTGTGTGCTGTGGGGGCCTGAGAAGCAGGATGACCATCCAAAGTGTTTGGGGTTCTGTCACAGCATTCCATGTGGCTGGGGGACAGCTGGGTTTGCCCAGAAACCCTTCACCAAAATCTGTAGCATTTCCCACCGGCCTTCCCATATGCCTGAGATCTGGAGTCTTCTGATACAGTGACAGAAGCTCCTAAGATACTTGTGGGGTTTTCCCTTTTGGAATTGGTTATCTGGTGTTAATGAAAATCTAGGCTATTTTTACAAGTTCCCTCCATCGCCAGTCGGAATTACTTTCCATAGATCCCAGGTCCTGGGGAAGGGCTCAGAGTCCTGAATATAGTATTACCCTGTTCTAGAGTTGGACCTGTGTACCCTAAGTACGTGCATGTACCTCACACAAACTAGCACATCCCTTTTTGTTTATCTGGTTCATCCTCTTGTGAAATACTCCTACCAGATTCTGTGCATTTTCAGCCCAATTTGCTCTGAATGTAATTACCCAATCTTGCTAAAACTGTTTCAATGCAATTATCCAAAGCAATTATCCAATGATAGAGTAAGTCCAAAAATTAAAAGCAGCAGAAAGAAAACAAGGGGCCGAAGAAAGAAAATGGGGTTATTTGCATCCAATTTTTTTAATCACTTTTCCTATTTGACAGCATGGAGGGAACAACACAGAAAAAGATGGGTTTCAAAGTGGAAAAAACCCCCAACCCTGCTTTATCACTAGAGTTCATTCCTTGAAAACAGTTTTCCATCTGAAAATGCAAACCCAGGGAAGCTTTTGTGCCATCTTCCCTGAGGTCCTCTTTAGTCCCATGGAGGCACATGAGAGACGGCGTTGCCTTGTTCCACATGAGCGGGATCAGCACTGGTCAATGTGCCGTGAAGGAAAATGCACCCAGAACCTGCTGGAGCTGGCTGCTGATGCTCTCCTGTGAAAGACACTGAGCCCTTGTGATTTCCTTGTGTTCCTGGGGAAATCATTGGGGGATGAAGTGGGAACTTTGCTCCCGGTGTGCAGGCAAATGCTGTATTCGTGCACAGCAGCAACTCAAAGGTTTCCATTCTTCTTCACCCAAAATGGCCCTTCCAAGAACATCATACGGTCACTGACACAGTCTTCACTGAAGGACCCTGAGCTTGAAGGCTATTGATCAGCTCAGTCCCTTTATTTGCTGATTCCTCACCATTTTCTGTACCCTGTGAACAGCCACATTAAACATCCAGATACCAAATCAACACAACTCTCCCAGCGCACTAATGGAGGTTATAAGCCAGCTGAACAAGTAGAGACTTACTGCTATTCATTCACTTTTCATTCTTCATTTCACTAATTAAGCAAGAAACCTGGGTCATAAATTAGTATTATTAAGGCAAATTAAGCAGTGTTGAACACACTCTTAGCTGAGCAGACCATGTAACTGTGCAGATCATAGGTCGCTCCATCTGGACTTGTTTGTTTAGCCCACTCCGGACAAAGTCCTACCAGATTTTGAGCATTTAATTGTCAACTCCTCATTTTTTACAGTTCACTGCTTGCAAGCCCAGAGATTGCACAGACACTGAGAGACAAAGGGCCAAATCCTGCCCCATCCTGTCCTACTGGGAATGAACTGAATCAACAAGACAGGCGAGCGTGCTGCCGAGGGTGGGACATGGCTGTGCCTGGCCGCTCACACTGCACTTTGGACTGAGCAGAAGTAGGAGGCAGTGGTGTTTCACCATGGAGAAATTTCCTGCCTTCCAAGACCTACCTCCTGTCCCCACCAGCTTTCCCTTTTCAGCTCAGGCCAGATCTCAGAATTTTCCCTGAACACTTTCCCTGGCTATTTCCAGCTGGGAGCAAAGGGAGGTCAGTCTCCAGTCACAGGGCTCATGGTGATAATTCATCCGTGTGCAGGTACTGGAGCACCCTGGCTGCTCCCCTGTCTTTCTGCTCAGCACCAGCATTCAGGGACCAAGTACCACCCAGCCACTACTTGCATAAATGTGCTGCAGCACTGGAGGTATCTGAGCTCTTCCTGGCAACACTGTCCCCTGGAGAAGAAATTACGTTCTGTCCCCATCATTTAATTTTGGGGAGGGAAGCCAGGGACACCAAAGTGGCCTGTAATCCTATCTCAGCCGTGCACCTCCGTGTTGCACTGGGGTGAAAATGCCATGAGGCTTTTCCAAGCAGGTCTCCAACCCTTCAGTAGCCAAGCCCAGCTGAACATCTCCCTTTCTGCCTTGTTAGGAGCTGTGGCCCCTGCACAGGTAAGTCAGGATTCGGGATGGATGCAGGGAAGGGCAAACATCCAAACACCAGTATTTTTCTGAGCCCCAAGGGTATAGGTGAGATGGTGCATCTGTTGGCTTGAAGTGGATATTGTTACTGGAATTTGGGATGCCTTTAGGATTAAGCATCATGCAGTGCTCACAAGGCTCCACTTAGCTGACATGTCTGAGCTCTGCCTGAAAATGTGATCTCTCTGTCATTACTCCTAAAGCTGCCTTTGCCTCTCCTTCTTTCTTTTCTGATGCTTTTCATCTTGGCCAGTTGTAACATGTTATGCTCTTCAGATGTGCTGCTCTGTTTTTAATTGAACTAAATAATTCTCTGTGCTCTTTTCTCCCTCTTTCCCAGCACTGGCCCTTCCCCCAGATTCCTGGCACAGGCAGTTTGTTTTCTATGGTTTTGCTTCAGCTGAGTTTGGTTATTGAATGTTCTTTCTTCTTTCCAGAGAGACTCCTGGTCCAGCCTCTGAGCTGCTTTTCCAACACATGAAGTGTTTCCATGTCTCTCTTCTCCTCCACTCCAAGAAGATTTAGTTGTATCCTTAAAAAAAGTAGCAGTAACTTTTGACATCTCTACTGGCCCATTTTCTAAAGACACAAGGTTCATTTAATGGTGCTGTGTGTGATTCGTTCCCTCATGTCTTGAACCCACTGGCCAAATTTAATGAAGGTGGACAGAGTTAGAGGGCTCAAAGGATTCAGGTTCTGCAAAGTTTTGTGAATATATGTTAGAGAGCAGACAAGGGATATGCTCTGTCTTCCCTGACCAAAGGGCAGAATAGACACTGGCTTTGGGCTAAAAGCTCAACAATGTGACCCAAAGGCCTCCACTACCAAAGGTAAATGAAAAACAAGCACTTACTTTTTTCTTTTAAATCTCATGCTTTTTAAACCATAAACTCACATGATTTTGGAGGGACAAGACTCCTGACTTTTAAACCCTTGGGTATGGAAGCAGACATGTTGGAGTCTCATTGCAGCCCAGAGAAGTCAGGAGACCATCTCAACCCCCTGAGGGTACTTCTTCACCTCCTCCTTCATGCTGGTTCCCTCCCAAGACATTCCTAGAAGCAAGAAAACAATGCTCCCAGCCTGGAATTATGCTATTGTCTCTGAATATATGGTACACGTTGAGAGGAGGGGGAGAGGAACACAGCCTGGGACAAGGCAGATCAAAGAGCAGGATGTACTGGATAACCTTGGGCAAGTCTCTTTACCTTCCTGTACCTCTCTTTACCTTCCTCCGCCTCCCTCCTCACCTCGAAGAAACCTTTGATGGGGTGGATTTTTCCCTGATGTGTCTGTACAGCACCTACTGCTACAGGGTTCTCACCAGGCTGAGCCTGAAGGAAGGGACTGCATTGGGTCCTAAAACATAATAGTTATGGGCACAGCAATCTCTTTGAAGAGCCACAGGATCAGCTTCACCACCGACAGCAAAGGCGACAGCCTTGCTTGTAGGAATCTTTGCTCAGGGGCTTTGCTCTTGGGATGGGTTCCCCTTGGCTAGGGTTTGTCTCACAGACATTCATCCCAAGCAACACTGAAGAGACAAAAAGCTGAGGAGAGGAAAAAGCAAGAAATGTAAGAGCAGGCGGAAAGGAAGACAGGCACTGGGAGAGAGAAAGCAGGAGACAGTTCTCATGTCTGTCAGAACAGGTTGTTGCTGACTCAGGGCAAAATATTCCCATTGGAAGTCCAAAAGGCTTCCCTAGCCCCATCTCCTGCGTGCACAGACCATGCTCACACAGCCAGCAACCAGGAGAAGATTGGCATTGCTCCCTGCTGAGGAGCATGGCGGAAAACTGCCCCATTTGCTTCCTTTGGGTGTATAAGTCACTCCCTGTAAAGGTCTGATAATCCAAGGGGAGCTTCTCCAGGATGTGCATTTGCCTTCATTACTAACTGTGTTTGGCTGTAATATGGGCATTGCACCTACAGTTCCCACGCGAAGAAACCCCCTGGGCTGTAACCCAGCTTCTCCCTCCCCACAGACAGCTATTTACAAGGTTTCAATGGGTAGGTCAGAAACGACTCCATGTCCAGAATTGCCACTGCCAAAGGAAGGAGACGGAGGGCTTTGCAAAGGGCTTTAATAATCTTCCTGTTGCTCTGGCTGGCAGCTTTCGGCATTCGTCCCACATTCTTTAGTAGCCCTTTCCTTAGCAATGAATAGGCTTTCAGCACGCTCTCATAATGGTTTCTTTTCCTGTGGCACTCAGAAAAAGCTTTCAGCCTGCTCCAGCTGCCGCCTCTGCTGCCTCTCCTTATCCACCAGAAAGATGTGGTGGCTCTGCTCAGCGTATCCTCCGCTGCCAACAGAGCCACTCTTTCACCCTGCAGCAAGGTGGTGTGTAAGCAAGGGGTGGAGAGTGGCTTTGCCTCTCTTCATTTTTCTTAAGGCTCCTTTGCCAGCTGAGTTAGGACTTCTTCACCCCCTCAAGAAGGACATGTGTCCCATGGCTCAGCAGCCCCGATGCAGGATCAGGGGGCTTCAGCCTGGGGCTGACACCCTGTTCTGGGACTGCACTGTGCCAGAGGCTGAACTTGCGCCCCCTGATGCAGGAGGTGTGGGCTCTGATCTCAGGCAGGTGTAAAGTGCACACTCCTCCTGCCTTGTTTTTCTCATCTTAATTCCCAGCAGGGCTGTTATTCCCCAGACCTGCAGGAACAGGACTGTTACACGATCACAGAGGTGTGTAATCTACTCTGCACAGGTATGTTGTTTGTTTTGTTTTGCCTGGTTTTGATAATGATGCTACTTCATTAGGGAGCTAAAATTGCGTTAGCTCAGCCTAGTCAAAGGGCCTTTGGAGCTCCCAGCAGTCATCTCACTTACCTACAGTAGCCTAGACAGCTTTGAAAATTGTCCAGTAGGTAACATAAGCTCAGGTTCTCACAGGTTTTGAGATCAATGAGAAATGCAACCCCAGAAAAACATCAGGTATCTATGTACTTTTCTAGGTCTAGCTAAGAAATGTGTCTGAAACTGTGGACTTCAGCAGGAAAAAGCTCGTTTTCCATGATGCAAACATAATGGGAGGAAATGGAGAGAGTAGCACTGCAACTCGAGTATGTGCTTACCATTTTCTTTAGATATATGTAACTCCCCCTGTATTTCCACATATTTTTATGTCTCTTTTCAGGACTAAAGAGAAAATCTGCAGCCCCCCCTTTCTCCCATATTAGGAAAACTATTTGTGATTCTCACAGAGAATTGGGACAACAGTAAACACAAGGTAAGTGTTAGTCTGGTGCATTGGCACATGCACTGGGAGATGTGTCTCTATGTGACTCCATCCATCCCTCATTAACAGCTCTTGATCCCAGCATGCAATTTCACTGAAATTTTGCTGAGGGGTGGAAATCTCACAAGAAGTGTATTTCTGTGAGTTTTGTCACAAAAATAGGCAGGTTGGCTAAAGAGAAACCTCCACTGAGGAGCTGAGGGGCTGTCTCCGAGCAGAAATTGGAGGACTCACAGCCTCAGAGACCCACAGCCTCCTTAGACTTGTGAGCCTAATAACATCTCTTGAGCCTGAATGCCCAATTCCCTTCCTCACCAAGTAGGGAATTGCACTCAGTGGCTGAACAGCAGCCTTGGAGGACGGAGGCAAAAAGCTGTAACACCTTCCTAAATCTGTATTTCACAGATTACAGCAAGCACGGCAAACTTTTAGTGGATGCCGCCCCTGGTAGCCACCTGTCTCCACCAGGAGAGGTGCAGAGGGTGACAAAAGTATGCAGTGAGCTCTGTACAGGACTAACCACGCACCTCTGCAGAAGAGATGATGGGGTTAAAAAAACCAGCAGGCAAATTTGCAGGAGGAAAATGAATGGAAGGCTTTTAAATCCAAAGGACCACCTGCAAATATCTGAGCTGCAGATTGTTGGGTATCTGGGAAGTATTCTCAGAAAACATCACATATTCTTGCTTTGCTTGCACTTATGTTCTTCTTTTCCAGCACGACTGTTCTTACAATATTTTGCTGCTCCCCTCATAGCCACAGGGATCTCTAGAGCTGCAGTTACTTCTCAGAGCCATATTTGCTCCATACGTTGGCTCCCATTTCCCCTTGGTGTGGCCACTGTCACAGCTGTCAGTGTCACACTCCCGCGTCAAGCTGGGGGCATGGGAAGACATCCTTACAGGCCAGTGGGCAAAGGGCAGCTGCACAGTCCCCTGTGTTCCTTGGCAGAAGCTTTGCCATTCCTGTTCGCTGTCATCCCAGTTTACTGTCACCCACAATCATGGATACAGTATTCATTGTCATACCGTAATCAGGGACAAAATGTGTAAGGATAAATATTCCCCTTGCTGCTTCTAGCCACTGAATCACAACCAACATTCAGAAATTGCTCATGCTTTTTTTTCCCCCTCCCTAATGTAGCTTTTTATAGCATATTCCATACAGCTGATGTAAATCAAGGCATGCTGTGCTTGTGTATGAATCCCTGAATGCCAAGCAAATCCTCAATTGTCTAACTTACCCGCCTCCTGCCAAGGACAAGGCACTCTATCAACCCACAACCACGGGAGAAATCAGCAGGCACTTGGAGCACTTGCAGGTTCTTCATTCAGGCGTGTTTCCCACAGCTGAAACCCTCCCATCGTTTCCCTTGCTTCTTCAGTAGCAAAGCTTTACTGTGAGAGATCACACAGCTTGTTTTCAGATCAGCCCAGCTTATTTTGAAAAAGCCTGACCCTGAATTTCCCCCACCAGCTAGAGGCAATGTCCCCTGCTAGGACAGGTTGTCACATATCCAAGATCTTGAAAGTCTGTGCTTGCTCTTGCCCTTTTTTTCTTGCTTTTCCCTGCTTTACTGTCAAAGAAAAATCTCAGGGAGAACTTATGAAGGAGAAAATTCCATTACTCTTGGGAGGTGATCTGGGGTCCCTCTTTTCCATCATGTACTGATTTGTTTTTCTTCATGTTTGTATATTATGGTGCTTTTGAAAAAGGGAGTAACACACCCGGTCTTAAATTTACTCCTGTCTCAATATAACTTTGTTTCCAGAGCCATCAAAGGAGTCTTAGAGTAAACAAGGTGTGTGGGGGTATTATTCTATGTTTTTAATCATCTTTCCGGTAAAAACTGCATGTGCCTTTGGAGGATAAAGTTAAATATTTACCCTAGGTTAACCACCCCTCTCTGCAGAGTTTATATTTTGTTGGAGTTTTGGGCAAGCAAGTGGTATTTGCAAAATTCCTTGCAATACCTCTGCTATTAGAAAATGCATTTACAAAGGCTTTTTTTTTCATCCTCAGGATATTTTTGATCAGGTGTGAGAACTTACCCGGTCCGGAAAGACATTGACTTGTCATGTGACACTGTGGTAGGATTGTATTTGGGACTGGCTTATTTCAGTTGCTAGTTAGGAACCTACGTGAAACAGGACCTGAGGAATATTCTTTGGATCCATCATCACTGAGGGCCTGGGGGGTTTCCTGCTGTGGTTTTGGATGTCTTGAAATCTGGGTCGTTCTGACAAGTCCAGGTGACTGTGTGTGGGTGGCTGGTCCTGCATCCAGCTTGCGCTGGGGTGAGGAGGTCAGAGGGACTGGGGAGAGCTGAGGAGCACATCTCATGTTCCTCCCAGAGGCGGGCGGAGAGCATTTCTGCAGTGGGGCTGGAGTCTGTCCAAATCGCTTGGCATCCCAGGCCCAACACGTCTTCTTGCCAAGCTAAAGTCTGCATACCAAGGAAGTGCTCTAGGCCTTCCCACCTCAGCTAGTGTGCTGTGGCTCTTCTGAGGACCTCATTTTGCTTGGTAGAAAAGCTCTCTCCCACGTGCTTTTCCTGAATTCTCCTCAGAAAAAGGCCACTCTGTAATACAGCCCCTTAGGGACACTGCAGGCTGCCCAGAACATCTCCATTTGGATGTTTGGGAGCATCTTTATTCAAGCTTCTCTTGAAAAACATGAATATAAAACGCAACGTCTTCCTGCCCTCTTCCCTTTCATCTTGCTCCCTCCTCCCCCACCATGACTTTGAGGGATCAGTCTTCAAACTACTTCAAACCAAACCAATCGTGGCACGTGGGCTGATTGATGACTTCTCTCTAAGCCTACAGGAGTTAAGTCTCCCAAGAACAGAGGTTAAACGGCACCCAGACCCAAGGAAGCTCCTGAAAGCTGCAGGTGACCTTGTCAGTCTTAAGTAGAGGGAAATAGAGTCAGGAAGACAGAGGAAAGGGAGGTGGCACAGTGAATGTTCTCTGCACTCTTGCTGCTATGTGGTTTTGTAGGAAACGTGGCCTGAGGGCTACTCTGACCTGTGCCAAGTGACCATGTGGCAGATGTGAGACTCAAGGAGCTGCAAACAGCTCTTTGAAAGCCTTCCTCCCCTCCTCTAGCAAAGGAATTCAAATCTGATTTCTCTCAGACTTTGTATGGACCTTCTGCAGGTGTGGAAAACCATCACCTCTGTTTCCTTGGGGCTTTAGAATTAGACATTATGTTTACAGAAGGCAACAGCTAGATTACAGATATCCTATTTTAAGTGTCCATCCCATGGATATGCAGCAAGACTGTGCTAAAATTTAGCAGTGGGAATGGATGAGTAGTAGGAAAAAAGACATGTAAGCTTTTGCTCTGAGAGGTCCAACTATCAACTTCCCTCAACAAAGCAGAAACATTTTGGAGGAAAATGGCTCAAATTAAATCCTGCAGTCTGCTTGCTTAGTGATGAAACATAAAGTGGAAGGATGTGATTCCCTCACAGCCATCAAGATTTTTTCATTCCTTCCACCAAGGCTGGAATTTCATATGCCTACCATCAAAAATTGATATCAAGCAGAACTTGATTGGACATCAGCATGACTGGAATTTGACTGGAAATCTTCCTTCCTAAGCCAGAGGTGAAAACCATATTACCCGTTTCCTCACATGAAGCAAAAGGATTTTTAAAAATTTTATTTAAAAGGAACTGGATTTTTGTTGTGTGTGGTTGCTTTTTGTTGTTGTTTGGTTTTGATCCGTCTCCCGATTTCTGGAAGAAACATTCTAAGCCTTGTGTAGGTGGGAGCCATTTAAGACAAAAAAAGAATCTTCAAATTGCAATAGGAAAATTGCAAAAATCCCTGATTTAGAAGCACCAGCAGGGTGGACACTGGAAACATTCAGACTCACTCACTGGAAAGCTCCCAAGATCTACAAGTGCTGAAATGAAAACATGACACAATGGATCAGTCAACGATTACTACTGAATAAGCCACTGGGCTTTGGGGTTAATCACTGCAGCCATCCATGAACTCTCACAGCATGTGGAAAAACAGTTAGCTTTGCCTAGAATGTCTTTGGGATGATGTCCATTTGTATGGTGGGAGGTTCATGTGCTCTCTTGTCTTCTCCTTGACAAAAACATTCTGATTTCGAGATATGTCAAGAAAAGAAGGAAAACTGTTTGGATTGGTGTTTGAATCAGGAAATCAAAAGAGGGGAAATAAAGGAAGGGGAAACTGGGCGTCTGAATTCTCACGGTGTCATTGACCAGGAAGCTTGACACAAGCATCCCTTTGTCTAAGTGTCCTTCTTGATGGGTTGTCTATCACCAAACAGCCTTAGCATGGGTTAAAAAACATTCATTGGGACCTATGACTTTGGAGGTGTGTGTTCCTTCAGGTCACCTGGCTGTTCTCATGGCACTGCTCTCAGCAAAGGCAGTTCCACAAGGTCATGGTCTCTCTCCAAGAGAGAAGGAGTCTACTGTCATTTCATATGGTGGAAGAGGTTCTGTGTTAACTCCTGTGCTGGTCTCATACATCTGGTGCTACAAATGAGTTTTCCGATTCCAATTTAATATGTTCTTCTTGTTCACTCTTTTCTGAATTTCTCCCTTTGCTTTCATTTTGCACATGGGAATGGCATTTGTGTTCATTGTTTGGATTTATAATCTTTTCTCAACTGAAACAGAGAATAAAGACTTTATATTCATGTATTTATTTTAGAATTTTCTGTTGTTGTTTCATTTCCCCTTTTCTCTTCCCCTTTCATGGGTAAATGGAAAGAAAAAAGGG
Source organism: Oxyruncus cristatus (assembly GCA_013399855.1). Taxonomy (NCBI): domain Eukaryota; kingdom Metazoa; phylum Chordata; class Aves; order Passeriformes; family Cotingidae; genus Oxyruncus; species Oxyruncus cristatus. Next base: position 337,034 of record VXAY01006827.1, on the reverse strand, counting down.
TGAGACCAAGAAAGAACAACAGGGGAAAATGCAAAGAAAAAAGAAGCATGACATTTTCACAAGGAACACTCTCAAAATATTAATTAAAAATCCGTTTTAGTGATGCCTCTGATGGGGAAAGAAACAATTATGTTAGGTGGTTACATTTTTATTATTCACAAACCTATTTTCAGAAAAAGACTCGAACCTGATTTTAAAAGATCTACAAAGCTTTTTTGTTCCTTTTGAGGTTTGTGGAACTGAATGTCTTTAGAAGCATTTACAGATGCTTGTTTTCTTGTTCAGTTTAGCTTCTGTTTCCTATCTCTGCTTATTCTAATTTGATGGAACATTCATTCCCAGACTTCCACAAGCCAAGTCTTATTCAAAGGGAAAGTCATCAGGGGAAAAATATCAAATCAATAAGAATATGCCTGGTATCTTGAGTGAAATTTCAGTGCAAGAGCAAGCTGCAAGTCAAGACTTTGCATCAAGTGGATGGTGGCAAACACAATTGCTTGTTGGTGGTGTTGCTATCTATTTACACATGGACAATTCTCAGGAGTTACAGCCATGGTGTAGCAATTTTCAGGTCTATCGATGAGATTGGAAAGCAGAAAAGAGTCTTATTAAATCAGGATTATTGTCCCATCACACCCTGTCAGTCTCTTTAATTAGTGCAGTCTACTCGAAAAGCAGATGTGTGGCTGGTTGTTTTCACAGCGTGTTTTCTGCTAGGCTGTGCTTTGCTGATGTCAAGGGAATGAACTGAAATGGAGCCCCTGCTCGAGTCCAAACATTGGCTGGAGCTCATGGAAGTGGGTCTGTGAGCAAACATGACAGTAGTGCACCCCTGGGGCTCCTGCAGATTTGAAAGCCCCAGGTGCCCTTTGTCAGTCCCTCGTATCGCCAGAAACATCCTTTGCTCTTCAGAGAACGTGCTTGTGTGATCAGACTGGGTTTCAGCCCAGTTCCTCAAGGAAGCATGCTCAGAGTCCATGTGTCCGTGCCACTGATGAGCGGGGACACCACGACCTGTCCTGGGATGGCTCCTGCCTTGATGAGAGGTCCCTGGAAAGAAGAGGGGGACACTGAGGGGACATGTGAACTTCACTGGGGATGGGGACATGTGTGAGCTGTGAGACACTGAGGGGGACACTGAAGACACATGGGCTGTGAGGACACTGATGGGGATGCGTGTAAACCACGGGGACATGGAGGTGATGTGATTGAACCACGGGGACACTGAGGAGACATCTGTGAGCTACAGGGACACTGATGGGGTATGTGTGAACTAGGGGGATCCTGAGGGGATGTGTGTGAAGCATGGGGATACTGAGGGGAACACTGGAGGAAGGTGTGTGAGCCGTGGGGACAATGAGTGGGCACTGAAGTGACATATGTGAGCTGTGGGGACACTGATGGGGATGTGTATCGACCATGGGGACACTGGGGGACACTCGTGAGCTCTGGGACACTAAGAGGGGAACAGAGGGGACATGTGTGAACTGTGGGGACTTTGGGGGGATGTGAATGAATGGTGGGGATACTGAGGGGGGAAACTGAGGGGACACGTGAGCTTTGGGGCACCAAGGGGGCCACTGACGGGACATATGTGAACTGTGAGGACACTGAGGGGACACGCGTGAACAACGGGGAT
>VXAY01006827.1:272097-334956 GCA_013399855.1 Oxyruncus cristatus | reverse complement strand
GCCCGGCTGCGGGGCTGCCGCGGGTTCCTGCGGCGCAACGCGCTGGTGCTGCTGACGGTGTCGGGGGTGGTGGCCGGCGTGGCGCTGGGGGCCGCCGTGCGCGGCGCGGCGCTGAGCCCCGCGCAGGTCGCCTACCTGGCCTTCCCCGGGGAGCTGCTGCTGCGGATGCTGCGCATGGTGATCCTGCCGCTCGTGGTCTGCAGCCTGGTGTCGGGCGCCGCCAGCCTGGACACCCGCTCGCTCGGCCGCCTGGGAGGCATCGCGCTCGCCTATTTCCTGGGCACCACGCTGCTCGCCTCCGGCCTCGCCGTGGCCCTCGGCTTCATCGTCCGTCCCGGCGCCGGAGCCTCCGCGCTCAACACGCCCGGGATGGGGCTGCCGGGCGCGCTGCCCAGCAAGGAGACCGTGGACTCCTTCCTCGACCTCGTCAGGTGAGGCCGCCCCGCTCCCTCCTCCTTCCCCCGCCCCCCCGCCGCTGGAGGATGATGACAGACCCGGCGGTGTTGCACACTACAGCCGGGGAACCCCCACCCCTCCTCCTTCTCATCCTTCTTCTCATTCTCGTTCATCTCTCATCTTCCTGCATCTTCTCATATTCCTTCATCTCTCATCTTCCTGCATCTTCTCATCCTCCTTCATCTCTCATCTTCCTGCATCTTCTCATCCTCCTTCATCTCTCATCTTCCTACATCTTCTCATCCTCCTTCATCTCGCATCTTCCTACATCTTCTCATCCTCCTTCATCTCTCATCTTCCTGCATCTTCTCATCCTCCTTCATCTCTCCTTCTCATTCTCCTTCTTCTTCTCATTCTTCTTCTCCTCGTCCTCCTCGTTCTTTTCCTCCTCCTCCTCCTCCTCCTCTTTCTTATCATCCTCCTCATCCTTATCCTGCCTTCTCCAGAAGCACCCCTCTCTCTCCCCAGCTACCCGCAGCCCGGCCAGGTGTAGGGCTGCACGGTGCTCTACCTCTCCCCACCTTGTTTTTAATTTTGCCTGGGTGGCTGCAAGGATGAGTCGAGGCTTGTTTGGAGCTCTGGGTGCCTGGGCCCGTTTTTGGTTCTGCCTGGAGGGAGAGCAGCTCCTGGGTGCTCACTGCAGGGCAGGGATGGCTTTGCCTGGCACCTTCCCCTGCCCCCCTACCTGTTGTTGCCTGTCTCCCGCAGGCAGGGCAGGGCTGGGTAGCTCTCCCCAGTCCTCACACAAACCTCTTTCTTTAATTCCCCAACACTTTACTCAGTCTCCTCACCCAGATGCTTGCCTGCCTTTTACAGTGCCCTCCCGGAGATGTGGGCATGGAAATGCAACACAGTGTTTCCATCGAGGACATAACTGCAACACAGTCTGGCGTGAGGACACCCTGTAGGTTCACCCTGTGGGCTTCCCGTCCCACCTCTGCGTCTTGCAAAGGCAAGACTCACGTTCCCCAAGTCTGCCTGGAAGCAAGGCTTCCACTTCTAACCAGATCATAGTACTTTTGTTTATCCTTATTCCTCCTTGCAAAGTTGCAAGCTTCTCCTTTTTTTTTTTTTTTCTTTTTTTCTCAAACCCTGTTGAGATCTGTCTGGCTTTTTAAATAAGTGTAACACTCACTCAAATGAGGCAAACATCCAGCTGGTGTTTTGAGTATGGGACTTCCAACTGCATATCCTCGTGCTTTGCACCAAGGTGCAAATAGAGGTGTATGGGGGGTGACCTGCATCACAGCAAAGTGGCTGGAAAGTTGTGCTTAGTGGATATCTTGCTAATTAAAACACTGGGTGAAGGATTTTCATTTGGATTATTTGCTTTCTTTTGTGAGTTCAGCTTGTAAGCTGAGAGACATTTTTTTGCTGTGTCTGGGTAAGTGGATGTGGCAACAAAGATAAAAAGAATTTCTAAAAAAAAAATACCCCAAACCCAGAACTGTATTTACAAGTTCAGGTTAATGTCCTTTTTCTTCCCCAGGGAGAAGTATGTTCCCTTTGGACTGAAAGTAAGTCTGGTTCGTTCCACTGGCAGCCATGTACTTAGTGTCCTCAGCTCACCTCTCTTAAGAACCAACTATTAATGATCTCTTTTCAGGACCAGCAATTCCTGACAGCATGTTAAGAAGGAGTAATAGGATAGTGGGAGTAGATGGTCTGTGAAGGTGACATGGAGTTCAATGGAAGTGTAGGCACATAAAGGAAAATTGCCAGAAAAGGAGTCAGCACGCTGTGGAGAGTTGGGAAGACGACTGTAGTGGTGGCTGCCCCAGGTGCATCCTGGTGTGGCTGCTGTGGCTGGTGTTTCACTCCGGTGTCACTGTGCAGCACGGAGCAGGATGTAGTTGGGAAACAAGGCGGAGATGCTCCAGCAAGCTTCAGGCTGCGGGTAATATCTGTGAAGTTGGGAGCAGGCAGCTGTTTCTTGCTCTGGTCTGTAAATGCAGGTAGAGAGTTCCTCCTCGAAGGGGTTATGGTGGTGGTGGGATTGATTAATTCCAAAGCAGTGCTTGTGATGCTGAGACTTGGGTGAAGCATATGGGTTGCAGAAAAATTTTCATCTGGGAAATGAGGAGACAGGGACCTTCCTCCAATACATGCACAGTGGGGTGTGAGTCCAGCTTTCTCTTCAAGCCCCAGGGAAGGGCTGTTGCAGCTGCTGTGTTGGACAGTCCAGTTGTCACAGCAATGACAGTGGAATCCAGTCCAGAAAAGATGCTTTTGGACACAGCCATCACTAAAACTTTCAGTCTTAGCAGAAATCCCTGACAAACCTAGGGATGGAGTGACTATGTGATTTTCAGGAAATAAGATCTCTCTCTCCCTCTGCCATTTAATATTATTTTTAACTGTTCTTAAAAATGTGGATGTTCTTGTTTGAACATTGAACTCAGTCCCTGTTGTGATGGAAGTTACTGGAGTAACTTTATCTTCAGACAACAAGGCCTTGAGTCTATAGGACTTGAAAGACTGAAGTCATTCCTTTTGGTGTGGGTGAGTTTTGCAGCATCCTGCTCTTTGCTTGTCCCTTTCTCTCATTTAGTCATGAAACTTTCTATTAGACACAAGAAAACTTTGTTTTCAGTTGTGTCACAAGACTGACCGTGTCCTTCAAGGCTTTGCTGCTGCTTGGTGTCAGAGAAAAGGTAAAAATGAGTTCCACATGGGTAAACTGAGTCCTCCTACAGCACTGAAAGCATCTGTAAAACATGGCCCAAGGAAGAAACAGCAAAGAGGAAATCACAGCTGTTAGTCGCTATTTGCCGTGGCTTCTGCAGGGATAACACAAGGTTGTCCTTTCCTGGCATGCAGATCCTTTCTGCCTTCGGGAAGTCTATTAGGTAATGACCAAAGGTGTTGATTCTCATTGCTGCAGTGTGTCTGGAGGCCAGCTTAACTCTTGGTCATGGTTTTCCTTTTCCAAGTCTAAAGCATCCCCACAAACACCCATCTAGGCATGGAGACCAGCCTCTGGAAAAGAGATTTACTGTGAGCTTTGGTAGCAGATGAATGATGACTCACTGGTGACCTGAAAGGCTGTCTCTGTTTTATTTTGTCCATTGACCATAACCTCCAGGTCTGATTTGTCTGGCTGGAGCTGCTGGAATACCCTCCTGGTTTCCCTTCTGGCGAGTGCTGGAAGCAAGCCTTGAGCGAGCCTAGTCAGGGCTTAGGCACACTGTCCTCTGCCCCAGGACATGGAGTGGGGACAGCAGAGCTGCCATAAGCTGCCTTTGTGCCCCACAGCAGGGATGCTGATGGCTCATCTCATCTTGGATCTGTCATGTGGGCAGCTCTTTGGAGGCAGTGATCATGGGAGGGATCCAGCAAGAGTTCAGAGGTACATCCACAAGGCTGATGACTTGAAAAAACCCCGCAAAAAGTGGGGTGTTCTCTGAACTCAACAGGGGACCTTGGAATTCCTTGACACTGTCCCATGTCAGTGAAGAAAGATGGGCTTTTCCAGAAGACCCGCTGTGGGGTCTTACCTTAAGCCAGGCTCCGGTGCACTCTTACTCCATCTGGTCTTAGCTGAAGGCGGACCTTGTGAGCATCTCCAGAGAATCTGACATGGAGAGCTGCTCATTTGTACCAAATAGTCGAGCACTGAGTGCCAGAAGATGAGGAGAGTGAAAGGGGATTTTAGAATTTCTGGTTTTATCCCTTGCTTATTGGTTTGGTGGAGAAGATAAAGCAACAGAGAATAAAGAGCACTTGGAGTTTGACTGTGAAGTGGGTAGCAGGTGGAGGAACCTAACGAAGGAGGAGGAGAGAGAGTGGTGACAAGGATGGGACTCCTGCCACCTGCTAATAGCCCACCTATAGATTGTTGTAAAGCAGTTGAAACAGCAAGATGAAGTGTTCTGCAAGAATCTACTGATTTGTTAACACTTCTGATGGGCAATTGTCATGACTGCATATTTTGATAAGGTCAGAGTTTTGGTTTAGCTCTGATTTATATCTGCTGATTGAACAGAATTGAACAGTTTCAAAGGAACCTATTGATCCTGTCAAAATTTCCATCAGTGGGTGATCCTGACATTTCATTTTGGTGAGGTCAATGTTTTGCTGTAAGTTTATACAAGACTTAAGTAGAAGATCTCAGTCATCAAAAAAAAAAAAAAGGAACATTTCAACAAAGTATTTTACAATATTTTTTTCAAGTGGAAAAAAAAGGTCTGCAACAGGCTTTCTTTGCCCAATTTTGGGATGAAAACATGTTTTGAGGCTGCGGAATTGGCTTTGGGAAGGGAATTCTGTTTTTAAACCAGCCCTAGCTGTAACAGTCCAGGGAGGAGGTAGCATCATCCCTTTTTTATAGGAAGGGTGCACAAAGGGCCAGACGTCTGCCCCAAGCAGTACGGTCAGGGTTTCCCAGGTTGCCAGGCAAGTCTGCAAAAGCTGTTTAAATTTTACTGCTCCTCACTGCCCTCTGTGTCTCTTTGCCAGATGTTACCAGCTGTGCTGCCAAAGGCAGTACCCACAGCGCTGTCAGTGAGCCCCTGCCTTGGCTCTGAGCACCTTTGGAGCGGTAGAGAAGGCAGGACATGAGCACAAGGAGTAGCATCAGTTGTGTTTTGCCGTCTGGACTACAGAGCAGCTGGCCAGAGTGGACCATGGGATCCAGAGCACACGTGCAGTGACGCTCTCCTGGGCACCAGTTGCTCCAGTAGCACTTGTTTCTTACAGCCTTGGTATTCCCAGTGACTCACCCAAAAGCAGCAGCCATTAAGGCTGTCTCTGAAGTCCCAGTGTGGAAAGAGAGTAAAACGTGACTGTTAGAAGAGGAGCGGGAGATGCCACCTTTGTAGTCAATAAAAATTGGCCAGGGAACAGCTGCAGTTACATGAAGAGATGAGCTGACCACTGTTTTTCAAAACTGATGGCTAATTCTTAACTCTGGGCACCCCCAGAAAGAAAGGGAAGTAAAATGTTACTGTCCCCCTTTGCTTGTGTCGTTTTCTGAGTGTGGAATCTCCCTTGAAGTACAGGGATTGCTGATTAATTTTTGTAGGAAGAACTCAGTGTTTTTATTCATGTGCCTTCACTGTCTAGTGGGGTTTTTTTTTGGTAAATCTCTAAACATTTCTGCTCCTTTCTTTAGTTCTTTATACTGGTTGTTGCCTTTTAATACTGACTGTCACCCATTTGGTTTTATTTTCGAAGTAACCAAGAGGCAGACTGGACCATTAAGGCAAAAAAAGTATCAAGTATTTGCTGTAAGTGAACACATTTTTATGTTTCTCTGTGTTGAAACAAATGCACACACTGAGAAATATGTGTATGTCCAGAGCATGTATTGAGCACCCACATACATATCAAAAAGCAGATGAGAAAAAAATGCTGTGTGATAATGAATGGAAATCTTGGGACAGAAAGAAAAATAAAGACAGTGTAGGAATTCAAACTGGGCTTCGTCACTTTGCCACAGATGGCAATAAAGTTGCTGTGAGTGGATTCGTACCATTGAAAACACTTCATTGGAAGAAAACCCAAAACTGGAGATAATGCAACACAGAATATTTTTTTCTAGGCACCCTCACAAAAGTATGTTTTCCAACAGCAAGGGTTTTGGCATCGGAAGTGGAACCTTTTTGCAAGAAGCTATGCAAGAGGAATGCGTAGTATTTTAGGGTTTCATTCTGCTTGTCTGGATATCCATCCCTTCACGCTTTTGCTGCCGGAGCAAAGTTGTTTGCAGAGCTCTAGCAAAAGAATCATTTAGAAACAGTTATTAATAATAATCCCTTACACATACAATGAAGGAGTTCCTGTGGAATCCTTATCCTGCTGGTGGAAAGATGCAGGCCTTATAAAGAAGAGAGCAATTTGATCATAATGTCAAAATAGAGAATAAGGGTAGCTACAGCCCCTCTTTGCTCCCTTAACAGCTCCAGGTTCCCTTAGTTGTCTGGGATTTCCAGCAGCAAACATTTCAGCTAAACAAAGATTTCTACTGCACCAAAATACAGTGGGACCTTCCTGCTAAATTTGATTAGGGGAGTAATGGTCCCTTTTTGGCTGGTTAGGAGCAGCTTTTCGCTGGAAGGAAGGTGCACTTATCCAGCTGTGCACAGGGAGATGGTGTGATGAGCACAGTATTCAAGCAGAAAATATTCACACACTGTAACACCCGCCCTTGGTTCTGCTGCTTTCTCATTCCTATTTTAAGGGAATCTGAGAAGGGTGGTTTCTCACACTGTGTGTTGTGCAGGTACCTGGAGGTTTTCTGGCTCAACCCAGCTGCTGCTGCAGCCTCAGGACACAGCTGTCACCCTCGACAGCTGTTCGATGGGTTTCTGATATGGGGCTTTTTGGGGCTGTTTGTGCAACTTGCAACGGAGAGAGACTTTCCTGCCAGGTGCTTGGTGAGGGGAGTGAAGTCTCTCTTTAGAACCACCTACTTCACTTTGATGCCAGAGAGGAGGTTGGGTCTGTGTGTGTGTGGAGTGAGGTCCTGGCAGCAGTGGAGTTCCTGGGATGCATGAAGAACCTCTGTCCCCCTGCTCTGATGTCATGGGTCCCCTCTCTCATTCTGGCCACATGCAGCAGGTTTTGTCTTTGTGCATCACGGGGCCAAGGCTGTCTGATCCCACACTGCTGTGCTGGGCTCCTTATCACCCAGACTCAGGGTTCGCTCAGCGTCATGTGCGTGCGATAATCCACATCTGCTTCAAAAAGGCAACTGTGTTGTCTGGCACAGGGTATGGAAACAGCAGGAATGGAGCCATTAGAAACAGTCAGCAGTCCAGTGATACGACCTGCTGTGAAGTGGGTAGTAGGTGGCAGAAGAGGCTGGCTCTGGTATGGTGGGCTCAGGGGCTTGGCACCTGCCTGAGTAGGTGACGTTGCAGAGAGCCAGCTTGGCTCTGATCGTGCTGGGCACCAAACCAGGGAGGAGGAGAGAGGTGGTGACAAGAATGGGACTCCAGCCACCTCCTAACACAGCTCACCTATAGCCTTCCCTGTTTGCCTAAACTCCACGTTCACATTTGCTGTGAGCTTTCGAAGCAGAAAAACCTTCTCAACATTTGGTCCTCACAGAAAAACCAACTGGCAGACACCCACATTTAATTTGCATGCCCAGTTACCCAGCTCATCAGCTTTCCTGTTTGTTGGTTCACCCTCACAGGAGGGGTGTTCACACTTCCCCATGTGACTCCTTTGCTTGGGGACACGGTAAATGCTGGCTCACAGGGACAGAGCTGTCTGGGTTTCTGGGGTGGGTGAACTTTACCTTGCTGTACATGATGAGCAAACCCTGCAGGCACAAATATATGATGGGCCCAGGCAGGTCACCAGACAGCTTTTGGCTCTCCACAGAGCACGCAGCATCTTGCTCCTTTTTTTTTTATGGCATTGCTGTGGTGTTCTTGCACAAATCCATCCAAAGGTAAGAACCTGTGGTCTGACCCACCTGTAATTAAAGTTGAATTTAATTCACATGCTGACTGAGCTTAGGTGAGCAATGAGTGTAGTATTTGCAGACCTCATGCCTCCAAGGTAAGCCATTTATTTGTTGATTGCTTTTTATGACCCATTTTGTTCTTAAACTTCAGGATTTGAAACAGAGAGGAGCAAAACATTATTTTATGTGGGTTTGGTATTTTGCAGTCAGGTGTAATTAGAAGTTGGACTGAGCAGAACACACAACTTCTTCTGAGCTGCTTGATTAAGATTCAGATTTTTTGCTTGGTGAATTGTTGGAAATGCTCTTCTTTGCCCTCAGAGTCGAGTCCTGCGACTGGTGCTGGAGTGATAAAGAAAAGAATGTGCTCTAGGTTCTTACTTGAGTAGCTTTAGCAGTATTCACACTTGAAGCAAGAACCTGCCCCTTGCCTTGCTGTAACAGGATTGCTGGCATCACTCAAGTATGTGCTTTAAGTATATGCTTGGAGATAAGTTAGTGTTTAATTACTGAGGCCCATGCCTGGCATAATGTGCAAATTGTGGAGGGTTTGGTTTCTTGGCCACATTTAAACATTGGAGAACTATGTTGCTTAGGCTTTAGAGTTGCTTCCTTTGGCTTTGTTTTCATCAGGATGGAAAAGCTGATTTAAAGAAAAAAAAATGATTTGGTTTTCAACCTTTTTTCATCTCTTTGCTTCTTCAAAGTCCAGTCAGTTCTTTTTTTAAAAAAGTAATCATCCTGCTGTGGAAAGCTGAAAAGAAATACCCTTATTTTCCCAACAGCGTGGGCCCATTTGTATATGTGATATTTTATGCCTGATAACAGCAAGTTTGCTTTTAGTTTCCTCGAGCTTTTTATCCACCAGAGAGTTCCAGCTGTGCAAGCACTGATGCACATTAGCTGTTCCATTGATCTTATTTGACCAATTCTTAAGCGTCTTTGCAGAGTTAGAGCTCGCTCTCCTGCTTTCAGACAGGCAGCTGTACTGTCAACTTCTGAGGAGAAAAAGTTGCTGTTTCTTTCATCCTCAGTGGAATGTAGACTCCAGCAGGCAAATTATTCTTAGAGCAGTTTGGCTTTTGCAGCTGTCTCCTAATACACTTGTAGTGCAACAGAGAGGGAGGCTGAGGTAGTTCACAGCAGCCATGTGTTTGATGAAGTTCCATGTACTTTACAATTGCTGTCAAGGCTGTGGGAAAACTCCTTGTGTGGCAGGAGAATGGAGCTATGCAACCGAAGTCCTTATCTGGGCCGTATTTTAATCTCCCTCTTGCTTTCAAACGTTTGACTTTGCTGCTCTGTTTCTTGCTGTGGTTCGGATTTGCACGTTCCATGTCTGTTGTGGAATAACCACAGCTGAAATGTCATGTTTGCCAGGGTAACTATGGCAAAAACTCGGGGACCATTAGCAGGGCACAGCCTGGAGGCACATGCAGTGTCCTCAGAGCAGAGCAAGGAGCAAAGGATGGGGAACAGCTTCCTAAATTTTTTTTACCAGAGTTAACTGTCTCTGGGTGGGGTCTTCTCTTTCCTTACCATAAGAGTCCTTGTGCCTCCTTGACACCTTCTTTTGTCAGTATTTTCAGTTCATACCCGTCACCTCCCTGCTCTCACCTGTGAGGGTCCTGCCATGACCCCAGAGATCAGATTTTATTCCTATTTTCCTTTCTGACACAGAAAAAAAAGAAGCTGTCGTTTGGCTCGGGGAACGCGTGCTCTTCGCTCAGCATAAGGGGAGAAAGGAATTGTAGCATTAAAACCAACTAGAAAATATAACAAGAAGCAACTTTTTCCCTACTTGGCCCCGTTCACCATTTTCCTTTCCTCGCTGCTTCCTAGATGCAGAAATACACTGGATGCCCAGTAGAGGTGCATGCCACTTTGCATGCTGTCCTCTCTGCACTAACCTGCTGCTAGATTTGCATTTCTGTGTGAAGATGTTGCACCTTTTCATAGGAGTTGCCTCTACTTTCCATCTGTGTTGTCCAAGCCCTTGCGGAGAAGTCTGGCCCAAGAGGTTGCCCTGTTCTGCCTCAGTGTTCAGGGAAGCTGACCTTGTTGTGTTGAAGGGTTAAGCCATTCTCTTAAGTGGATTTTGCTGATGGGATTGTCCTTCATGTTGGTGCTGTGAGCACAGTGTAATCACATGAGTAATGCTAAAAATCTGCCTGACACTGGAGGCTGTAAGCTGTTGCTGCAGCTGGTGTGGCCGAGCCAGTTTCTGTAGCCACTGGCTGATGGGTGTGTATAACCAGCATTGTGTCTGATTGCCTCTGGTGGCCCTACCCAAATGGTGAGGTTGGCAGGCAAGTAGGGACCTTTTTATGTGAGCCAAAGAAGATGTCACTCACAAGACATCTGCTCCATGCTGCCAGAGTATCTTCTCTATGACACACCTCACTAGTGCCCGTATGTTTGCCTTTGCCAAAGGAATTCTGTTTCTGAGAGCAAAACACCTTGGTGCATTCATTTTAAAATTTCTACAAGAAATACTGAATTTTCTTGTTTGTCTTTTACAGAAACCTGTTTCCTGCAAATCTTGTTGCTGCAGCTTTCCGAACGGTAAGATCCACGTGGACTTTGGACATGAGCTACAGTGCACAGGCAGAGGAAGTTACTGCTCTTTTTTTGCAAGAGGGCTAAAAATACGACGTAAAAAAGACCAAAAGTTAATTTACTATATGACTGGAATTTTTAAAAGCACGTGATGTAATCAGAACTTCCACGACAAGTAGTTTGATTTTGAAAAACATTCATCAAACGAAAGCATATTCAAAGCCTATCTTTCGTATTTTCACCAAAAATATTCTTTAAACTTTAAAGTTTGGGTGCTGTGTTGGGCAGCAGTGGCAACTGTGCTTTGTGCCAGGCTGCTTACCACTTTGCAGGAGCTGGCTGGCAAACCCTTGGGTACATAGTTTAGGGCTGGGCTCGGAACAGACAAGGCTAAAGACTTTCAGGCTCCTGTGTGTCTAAGGATTACCTGTTGCCTGATGCTTTTATTCAGTATTTTCCGTTTTATTTCTTGCTGGATTAATTAATCAGCCTGGCTTCTGTTCCAACAGAGACTGCGTGTGGTAGGATGATATCTGGCACCAGAACATAGAGTGGTTTAAACTAATGGTCAGGAGCTGTAGGGCTCCAAAAAGGTGTTGATTTAGTTCTCATTACTAATTTTAGATGTCAGAATAGATAGTTGAGAATGTTGCTATGGGGCAGAGTGATTCTTATTGATACGGGAGTGGAATAATAGCTTTTGCCTTCATGGTGTTCTGTTGGTTTGCTTTTGTATCAAAACAAGGTCAAACTCTTAAAATCAAGTTCCATTTTGAGTGAATATATAATACAGTACAAGTCAGTATTCCATGAATAAAAGCAGAAGCAGTACAAAAATAACACTCAGAAAAGATGATGCCTCGAGTGTTCTGTGTGTTAAGGGATGAAATAAAGCAGTCCTCCTTTCCTCTATGCTGCTGTTGTCACAGGGAATTGGCTTTTCTTTCCCTCATTTTATAATTAAAGAAAACAAGCCCAAAGAAGTGCCCTACTTTGGAGGTGTCTACCTTATTTATCAAAGCAAACTGTTGCCCTAGATTTTAGATATTTTACTGACAATTTTAATGCCTGTCTCACTTTTTGGGGGGTTTGTTTGGTTACGTTTTTTTTTCTTACCTGCAGTATGCGACAGAATATAAGATGCTGCTCAGAAACACTACCTCTGGAAATGTCACGTTGGAAAAGGTAAGGTCACTTCTTGGGTTTTTGTCAGCTGTAATATTTGACCACTTCAAAGTCTTTAATCCTTTCCGGCAATCACTGGAAAGAAACAAGTACTTTTCTCTGCCTGGAACTGAGACACACAAGGCAGATGAGTTACCCACAGCCACACAACAAATCTATGATGGGGGAGGAGAGTTGAGCTCAACTGGTCTGACTCCAGATACGTTATTTTTTAGGCCCCGCTTTCTTGGACCTGGTCTCATTTGATCCAGATTTTGATTAGTCACTGCCTCATGTTTTTAAATAACTTTTTGTAGACTTGGAATTAAAGAGCAACCTGGCTGGCTGAGTATGTCCCTTAAACCTTTAACTTCCTTAAGAGTTTGGAGAGAATGGGCTTTTTTGCACTACCCAAAGCTCTTTAAAAAAAACAGAAAAGAATTTAGTTAAGAATTTTTTTTTAGTTGCCATGCTGCTGAAATTTTGTTTCAAGTTGTAACAAGTGGGCTGAAGGAGTAAAAATTACAGAGAGACCATTACAAAGAGGCTGTTACTAGAATGGTGTCAAAAAGGAAACTAATTTGTAGGTGTAGACGAGGTAGAGAGTGTTATCTTCCATATGTAGGTTGTAGGACTTAGAGATGCTCTGTATCCCATTGAGTGCCATCTCTCCTGCATCATGGGTCTATCAAACATTTATTATTGGCCAGAGCCAACATGCTGCAGGTCCAGCAATAATCACAGGCAGCATTCTGAGACACAGGCCCAGGATCCCAGCCTGAAAGGTGTCGCTTTGCTCCAAGTGAAGTATCTCATGCCCTTTCATTGGATTTTGGGGAGACAGGTCTGAGAAATTACTTTCAGGGTTATTTTCTCTTCCTCAGGCTCATTCTGACTATCTGATCTCAGTATCAGATGTTGGGTTGCCATATTTTTAATATGATTTAAATGCCCCTAGGGCAAGAGACTTTTAATGTTTGCATTTGTCATGGCAGGGCTCAGCTGGGGCTCGCCCACTAGTTTGTAAAATCATCAAGGAAAAAGCAGTTTATGATCATGCAGAGGGACTCTGGAGCATATCCCCGGGTGCAGGAAGTACTGGCTTCATTACCTTCTCCGCCCCACACATGGTGTGCGAGCAGGTGATGCAGAACAGAGTGTTTACGAGCGCTGCTTTCAGCTGAGGGGCTGAACTTTCACCAGCCCTGGAGACAGGGTGACAGGTGACTTGGCGTGAACTGAGCAGGGGGAAAGTTATCCCTGACACCACATGGCGAGCATTTTCACTGGGGCAGAAGGCAGCTCCATCCACCCGGGCTCTCTGCCTGTGCCTGTTGGGTTGCATTAGCCCAGATCCAGACTCACCCCATCTGACACGGATACACAGCAACGACTGTGGAATCCCAAAAGAGCACTTTCTCCTTTCATGCCATCATGTCCTTGGGCAGTACGTGCCCCTGCAGCTTCATGCTGCTGAAAAACAAGTTCAGTATGAAAGGCTATGGCAATGTGCACTTAGCTTTGTGTGTTTGTTGTAGAGTTCTTCTACGTTTAAGCAGAAGCAAATGAAAGGGAAATAAGACTCTTCTGTTCATCTTCAGTGTTAAGTTTGATAGGGGCTCCTTAGCAACCAAGCATGGATTAAGGCTGAACATATTCTTTGAACATAGTTTTGGCTGTCAAGTACTTTTTAATGTTTGTTCAAAGCCATCAGTCTTCCTTAAGAGAGAAGAATGCATCTCCTGGCAGTTTAAATTCCGAGATTATTTTTCATTTTCCTTCTTTCTTTTTCCTGTTATCAGTCTCCTCTTTGATGCAATATCAGGAAAAATATTCTGAATTTGTCACTGGTGCCTGTTTTTGCCAACAGTTATGATGTAAAGGTTATTTCCACTATTGCTTTTCCAAAACTGTTCTTCAGTTGTTGGAGGAAAACCAGAGCTGGGCTTGTTTAATTCCAGAAGACGCCCTACTGTCTCTAGGGATGAATGGACCAAATAAAAAGAAAGCATCATCTCAGTTTTGTTAGTTCAGTTTCAGTACTGGTCTGACCATAGTATTTGTGGATAGATGAGGATTAAGTTTGGAAAGGAAGAGTATGATTTTTGGAAATCATAGTGGTAGAAGTTTGGTTCCAGGGAAGCAAGATGATATTCCTATGTGGTTTTTTCTTTCATCAGCAGAATTATTTGATTGAAGAGAAGAAATGTTTTCCTTCAACTTTCCATATGAACAGTGTAGACCAGAAATTTTCCATTGATTATATTTCTTTCCCCCCACTGGTTAATAGGCCTTGTCTTCTCTTGCTGATGAAATGAATAGTGGATATGTAGATGTTTGCTCAGCCATGTCCTTTTTGTTGTTTCACATGCTCACCTCGTGTTTACCCAGCTTTTATGGCCACATCCTCTCTGGAGCTTTGGCAGCGAGGCTTCCTGGGGCATGGACTATCTCAGTTTCCCATCTGCAGCACAGGGAGGCTTGGGGGAGCTCAGTTCCTCTTCTGGCAGCAGTAAAAATACACAAACCAGTGGTTGCTCTTCTTCCTCACATCACATGGCTGCATTTTCTTTTCAGCCACCTACTACTGGGACCGTTCAATGTCAGCAGTTGTTTCCTTGATAAGCATTTTGTTTCAAGAGCTAAACAACAATAAGATCTTCAGAGGGATTCAAGGACCAGAAGAGCTCCATGAATCTTCCTACCAGAACGCATAATTTCAGGCAAACAATAACGTGTCCCATAGTTTGTCCAGGAACAAAGTCCTCATTGAAGCTGTTTTTGTTTGGTGTTCACAATGCTGCTTGGTTTGGCAGCCCCTTTGGGGTGATGCACTTTTCTGCTGGAGTACAAAAAGGCTGTTCAGAATCTGCCAGTATTAGAGGCTGGGATTGAGAGGATCTTCCGCTGAAGATTTACTGCTGGACTTGTTCCATATTGTGCTGCAGGGAGGTGAAATTCCCTGAATGCTGCAGATCATCCCCTTTATTTGCAGGGAGGAATTTCTTGCAATAAGTTACTACTCCATGCAAGTGAGGCATCTTCTGCCTACAACTGCGGTGATGGGAGATGATGATGAATGTTGTAGGTTTAAAAAAAGTTGGCTCAGGAGAGAGAAACAGAGAGCAAGACCTGAAAGTGGAAAAGTTCTGAGAAGGCCCAGTGGTAGTGGATTGCTGGGCTTCAGGCTCACACCGCTGCATGTCATGAGATGAGAAGCAAATCCCTGGTAGAAGGGGTTTAAAGGGTGGAGATCTTTTGCAAGACAACAGTATAATGTAGTATAGTTAAATTCCTGCCCAGTAACATCCAAGTCAGAATGCTGGGCTCTTTCAGTAGCTTGAAACACTGAATTTCTGTACCGTAGCAAAGTTTTATATAAATTTTTTTTTCAGAATGAGAACCAAACCAAAAGAATATTCAGTGTTTTTAGGATAGCTTTATCTGCCGAAAAACTTCGTGGCCATTATGGTAAAATTCCATTCCAAGCTGAACTTCACATATTAGCTTTGTATCAAATGAACCCAGTAGAAGGTGTTATATTATAAAATAACATCCCACGTACACAGACAGTTTATTCACTTAATAAGAGGGTGTCATTTTTTTGGTCTTTTCTAACCACTGAAGAGTTTAGGGCTTTCAGACATACAAAACAGAATATAACCAAAACTATCCAGACAGAAAAGTGTGACTGTGTGTGGAGGAAATGGCACCTTTCTTTAGGCATTCCTGGAGATACACGGTGCCTCATGTTTAGTGTCTGTCCATGTTTTCAGTTCTTTCGATGGGAAATCAAATAAATAGAGGCAGCTTAGCCCAGAGCAAGCAACTACCATAAAAAATTGCAGATCCCATATCTAAGTATTTTGTATTAGCAAATAAAAAAGTCAGCATCTCCACTGTTTGTAAACACTTTTGTTAACAGCAGTTTAGCCTTCCTGCTTTTGTGTATAATTTATGTTTTAACCTCTTCCCTGCAGTGCTTTCTTTCCACCTGCCATTGAGAGACTGTCCAGTTCCAGCAAAAACATCATCTCAAGCAGGCTGGTTTTATCAGATTTACCAGATCAGTATCCCAAATTCTTTAGTCAATATTCCTTTCAAGCTTTTAGCTCAGAGTATGTTTTTCTTTCCTAGTGTTGAGCTAGTGTCCACTCAAACTAGCCAAAAGGCCAAAACTTGTAAGCAAACCTCATCTGTTATAGAAGTTCTTCCAAATAAAACAACAATTTGACATGTTGAGCCTGTATTGCCAAGTTGGGGAGGGAAAAAAAAAACCAGTTTGTCAAAACAATTATATTTTTACGTAGCCACAAGAGCACTCATTCAGTTCGTATGATACTACATTGGCAAACAGGCTCCAGCTCTCTTTGAGAAACAAACCATGAAGGACTGGCAGAGCAGACTAGTTTTTGTCAGTAGGTGGATCCTGCTTTTATCCTCTTACCATGCAGTGACATGATTTCTGAAAAGGGGAACAGGTACCTCTTTTGTTCTCTCTGTATCTCCCACAGCTGACATGGATAGGTTAATGAGTAGGTTGTCACAGTATATTGCCTTTCTCTGTCCATTTCCCCTTTTCTTCTTCATGTTGGTTGTATTCTCATGGGTTTCATTACTGCACTAAAGTCCTGAGTACACTGGGGATTTCTCCTGCTCAGGTCACTGAGAGCACACACATCATATTGAAGGGCACGAGAGGGGGTGGTAGCAGGCCCTTTCCTTCTCCGGTGAATCCATGGCAGCTCATGGCTAGAGAGGTTTGTACCTGAACTGCATCCAGATCGCTTGATCCAACAAAATAGGTTCTTCCTTCCAAAATAGGTTCTGCTCGTTGACTTCAGATCAATTGGGCAGCAACAAAATGAGGTGACCGTTTTGTTCATGTTTTGTGCTGATCTCACATCTAACAAGCCTTCTCTTTGTTGTCTCTGCAGATCCCTGTCGGTTCTGAGATCGAAGGGATGAACATCCTGGGACTGGTGCTGTTCGCTCTGGTTTTGGGAGTGGCGCTGAAAAAGCTTGGCCAGGAGGGGGAAGATCTGATTCGCTTCTTTAATTCGTTCAATGAGGCAACCATGGTCCTGGTTTCCTGGATTATGTGGTAAGTGTGTGACTGCAGATGCACCTCTCACTACAATAGTACATTCAGGAAACTCACCATTTATCCCTCTATCTGGCTTTTTCTACCAGATCTCTCATTACAGCAAAAGTGAATGTTGTCTTATCGCTCTATAGGAACTTTCCTTCTTGCTCATGCCCTGTAATTAGACAATCACTCGTAGCTTAAGGTATCAGTCAGAACAACTTTAGACGTTTGTTTATAATTCCTCTGCAGGACTCCTTTTTGATTAATTAGTAGAAAGAAAGCTTTCTGTTTCCTGAAGTTGATTGTTTACTTTTACTCTGGCCTATTAATGAGCGAATCCATTATTTCACTTAACTTCCCTGGAGTCTAGACATGTTCATGGGCTGAGTGTTGCTCTGACCCATCTCACAAAGCTTTTAGCACCAAAAAAGGTCTGTATGTTAGGAACTGGAGCACACTGAACTTTTTCCCTAGGCAAGAAACCAGCGTTGAAGGAGGCAGGCACTTCTAGAGAGTGGTTGAGGCCACTTAAGCCGGGGTAGGAGCAGCCTCCTGACAGGGCTTTCAGGCAGGATAAATCTTGGCCTCAGAGCAGTATCATGGCTGTCCTTGGGCAGCTGGATGGATCTAGGCCTCTCCTGTGAACCCAGCAGTGCTAATACCTCACTTGCAAAATTAAAAATATTCATAAGGATAGCAAGCATATTAATGGTGGGACATTTCTTGCTTCCTTTCCAAAGCCGTTGAGAAAGCTATAAATTTACCTTAGCAGAGGTATTTTTTCTCCATTCACTCTGCATTTGTCGTTCCTACTGTTTTCCTCTCTCTTAGAAGCAGAAAGGTTTTGACAAAACACCTGATTTTACACAGGCAGATCTCTGTGTTAGTTGCTGTCATAAGGGAGTGAAAAATTCAGTCTACAAGCAGCTTAAGTTTTTTGCTCTTGAGTGTAATTCCTTGGACACTGAATACTGATAAGAGGCAGTTCCTGTATTCAGCTCATTACAGTGGCAGCACTTCAAGCCAATCAGTTGATGTGTAATCCTTTACTTTCTGGATTATGGGGACCACTTCTGACTCTTAACACTGCAGTTCACTGTAGCCCTTACTTGTTCTCTTTACTTCCTTAAGGCTCTTTTGTTGTCCTGGTATTTATTCAGAATCTGTCAAGCTGCATGTGCTTCCCAAAGGATACCTTGGAATGGGTGAAATCATACTACCAAGAGAAAAAGCAGCTTAAGCTTGTATTTAGTCCTATTCAACAGGACTCTTTAGCAGCACTCAGGTCTCAACTTTCAGTTTCTTCCTCTCCAGCCTCCCTCTTCCAGGGGAGGAATCCAGTCTCAGCTCTGAATCCCGTATTCATGTTTGCGGAGCTTGTGCAGGACGAGGCTCAGCTGGATCTGGCTAATCGGGGTGCTCAGAAACACAAAGGCACAATGGCAGAGGCTAAGTGCAGAATGTTCAACAGGCCCCCCTAGAGATTTGGCCAAGGGAGGACAGAGGGAGGATGCTCACATGGATCTGGCACATACGGAGGTACTCTCTGCATGGAACAGAGGAGCTGCAGAACCACTGAGGGAGAGGCAAGCTAGGAGAGGCAAGCTAGGAAGAAGTGGGTGATCTGGCAACCTTAAGGCTTGCCCACCTTTCCAAACCTTTGCATGCTTAACCAAACCTTCTGAAGTTCGTCCTTACTCAACAAATCAGCTTCTCTGAACATGGGCGTTGGATTCATCATTCCTGAGATGCGCAGGCAAATCTTTTGTTGTCACATATGTGCCTGGGGCAGGGTTTTGGGGGAGCTGGGTGATCTTGTAGTGTTTCTAAATCTTAGAAGCAGAAAAGGATGAAGTGTGGACTGACCCTGGGCCCGAAGTGATTCACGCAGTTCATTTAGAGCTGTTGTGCTCATGGTGAAAAGGCAGTTCTGTCTTTCCAGGGCTGTTCTCAGCTGCACGGCTGGGACCAGAGGTGTGACTGTGGCCGGCAGGTGGCCCTTCCCCTGGAGTAGCTCCAAGTGCTCTTGACAAAGGAAACCTCAAACAAATGCTGACGTGGCACGTTTCTGGATAGGAGGCATGGATTTGTGTGTGTGTTTGCCTGGCTGTTGGCTTGAAGGAAGCTCTTCAAGCTTAATCATTTAACTTAGTCCTTTGTAGGCAAATAGCAGAGCTAATTGCTATCTTCAGCACGTGCATCAGCAGCCTTTAGCTGAGCTCTCTGGTATGTGCATAGCTTTTTCTTTCCTACACTGAGTATCTTGGCATCCAGTATGTCTGTGATTTTGATGACCTAACTTCATGCTTGTGCTGGTAGTTTTTGCATGAGTAAGACCCAACTCTTCCACCCCTTTCTCTGTTCCAGTGACACGATACCGCTCCTTTTTCTTTCTTTCCATCTGCCATCCCTTCAGCTTTAGGTCTTTGTTTGCCTTCCACCCTAAATATCCACACTGGTGTCTTGTCCTGGTGGTTCTGTCAGCATTTCTGCTTCCCTTTTGCACTCTCCTACCTGTGTCTTTGAGGGCATAAGTGAACTGAGCTTTTTCAATTTACCTGCTTGCCGTCCACCAAGCAAAAGTGTTAGAGAAGCCTTCCCAATTTCCTTACCCTGGGTGTGTGGTGAATAAGGAACTACCCCTCAGCAGGAGCAGCAAGTTCTTTACAAGAATCTTATCTCCAGGATGAAAACCGTCATATTTTCCAAGGCTTTTTGTTTGTACTTAATGACAGGCGATATTCCATTTACACAGGTATGTACCTATTGGCATTATGTTCCTTGTTGGGAGCAAGATTGTGGAAATGGAAGATATTGTGCTTCTGGTGACCAGTCTGGGAAAATACATCTTCGCCTCTATTCTGGGCCACTTCATCCATGGAGGAATCATTCTGCCACTTATTTATTTTGCAGCCACACGTCAAAATCCGTATCGTTTTCTCTTAGGACTTATCACACCACTTGCCACTGCTTTTGCCACTTGCTCCAGGTGGGTTTATGTGCTTCTTTTGGGATTATAGCCTGGTTATATATGGCACCGTAACCTGGTAATATCCAGTTTTAGTTTTAGGTGTGAATATTGTTCCTGAGATTGCAAAAAAGAGGCTTCAGAGAGTAGAGAGTCTCACTGCTGTCAGCAGCCTACCACACATCACGTACTGATAATTAGCTGTTGAAAACAGTTCCTCAAAATATTGTGACTGTAGCATGATCCTGAGATGGAAATATTTGGAGAAAACAAAAGGTGAAAGTAATTGCCTTAAAAAGATCCTGCCAGCTGTCCTTTGAATTTTAAGTAAAGTAGTAAGGATCAGTAGTAAGGGACTTTGTCATGAGAAGTTTACTTCTCAAAGACCAGAAGGACCTGGAACAAGTTTAGACTAATTTTGCAGGAGCAAAGCAGACTTGCTTGCTAGTTCAAAGGAATTTAACGTTACTAATTTCAAAGATCTGGCCTGATCAGCTTTTGTTGTCATAATCAAACTATTGAGCATGTCATTTACACTTTTCTCACCGACAAACACCTGATCAAATAAAACTATATCAAATCATTTCAGGTCATCTCCAAAAGTAGATGCATGTCTGTCATGTCTGTCACAGAAGCTGAACTACTATATAGTAGGAGAGGGTTTATGAATAAAACTATTTAATTTATGATGCAAGAAATAAATCCAACTGTGGTATCATCATCAGACGTCCTGTCTGCAGCAACATGAAAGCCACAAGGCAGTGACTGGCCATTCAGTGCACCCTGATGTGTTTGATTTCTCCCTGTTCTCTGTTTCCAGCTCAGCCACTCTCCCATCCATGATCAAGTGTATTGAGGAGAACAATGGGGTCGACAAGAGGATCAGCAGGTTTATCCTTCCTATTGGGGCCACTGTAAACATGGATGGAGCTGCTATTTTTCAGTGCATGGCAGCTGTGTTTATTGCCCAGCTGAACAACGTCGACCTCAACCCTGGGCAAATCTTCACCATTCTGTAAGTTGCTTTGCTATTGCAACCACATCCTTGTGGCCCCCAGACACACTCAAGCCTGTGGTCCCTGTGTTAATAACTAGCAGTTTGCATTCCACATCTCTGACCTAAAGCTTGCAGACTGCCATGAAACATAATTATAGGGTGATTAAAGGATGGAGTCTTTAAACCTTTACAGGATTTTCCAGAGGCTCGATTTAATAAAAGGTAGAACCTGGGAGGGGTAATTGAATTCTGAAACAGACTTTGAGTGGTTTAAAGCTGTTTCTCACATGAAATTCCTCTTCTTCCTTAAGCATCTCGCTCTTCCATCCTCCAGTCACCATTAGGCTGGGTAATTGAGGCATGCTGCTCTACCCAGAAAGCAGCCCCTGATTCCTTCTCTGGACGTCTCTGGATCCTCCTGCCAGCTCCTCAGTTCCTTATGCATCTGTTTCATACCAGAGACTCTGCTCCTGCCTACCTCTGCCCTTCCTACCATCACACTGATGGCTTTCCTGATCAAACCTGTTGTTGTTGCCTTCCTAAGTGCTTTGCTCCGTTATTCCTCCACTGCCTCAGTCCTACCTCCTTCTCTAGGACTCTCTCCCCTCCATGCCTGGAATATCCTCCCACATCCCATATCCATAAGGTGTCATTATCATAATTTCCTGCCTCAAAATCCTTTAAGTGAAGATCCTAGAAGGAGTCCTGGCCCCTCACCATGCTGAGCAGTCATAGCTGCATCCAACAGACACCTCCTAGGGCTGGTTCCTGGAATTTTTTTACCCCCCTGGACTCATTTTATTTCATTCCTTATTATGCTTCCCAGTATAATGTTCGTCTATTTAAGACAGGGCTGGGGCATTATTACTTTCTTGGAGTTGGCCAAATTAGCCTTTCAGGTATTCTTAGTGAATCAGGTGTTAACACAGGCCAGAGGATGATGCAGTGATAGCCCAAGGAAAGCTCCGTTGCACACAAAAAGGTGTGTGGTTCGTGTCTGTAGCACAAGCACCACAGGTTTCCAGCTCCTGATTTAGGATCTGTGTTGGAATGCAAATGAGACACGGAGAAAGGACTGTGCCCTGCATGGCAAAGTTTGCCTTTATATATTTGGGGTCCAGAGATGTAAAAGTACTCAGCATGTTGGAACTGATGCAGGACTTGGGAATGGCTACGTTAGTAAGGCAGCAGGGTATAGTTGCGTTGGTTGGTTGTTTTTTATTCTGAAAAGGCAGTTGAGGTGTTAAACCCAGAGCCATTGCCTCGGTAACTGCTGTGGGTCCTGCTGAGAGCTCTGCTCTCTACCCATTCCCTTGCATCAGCAGGCAGGAAAGGGTTTGCCTGGGAAGCCAACGATCTGCGCGTCCCATGCTGTAGAGTTTGTTTACAATTCCCATAGCGTGGAAACACGTGGTGCAAGTGCAGCAGAGGGGAGCTGCGAGCTCCTGCTAACCAGGCACGGGAATTGATTTGCAGCGTGACAGCCACTGCCTCCAGCGTGGGAGCAGCCGGGGTCCCTGCCGGGGGAGTCCTCACCATCGCCATCATCCTGGAGGCCATCGGGCTGCCCACCAACGACCTCTCCTTGATACTGGCCGTGGACTGGATTGTGTGAGTACTTCAGGCCACATGTACCTGCTGTTGCATGACACAGAAACATGGAATCGTTAAGGCTGGAAAAGGTCTTTAAGATTCTTTAAGTCCAACCGTCAGTGTAGCACCACCACCATGTCCTCAAGTGCCACATCCACACGGTTTTTGAACACTCTCCGGGATGGTGACTCCACCAGTTCCCTGGGCAGTCCGTTCCAACGCTTTACAACCCTTTCCATGAAAAAATAATATCTAATCTAAACCTTCCCTGGTGCAACTTGAGACCATTTCCTTTATCACTTGTTACTCTGTGAGAAGAGACTGACATCCACCTCATTACAGCCTCCTTGTAGCATGTTCAACTGGAAACAAGGACCACAGTAGTCAAATACAAAATATACAGAATATAACCCCATATAAAATAAAACCAGTATAAAAAAAGACCCTACAAGGTATGTCTTCCTACAGGACAGGTAGCTCTTGACAGGTAATGGAAAAGGTGGTCCCTTCTCAAGTAGAGCAGTTAGAATGTTAAAATCCCTCTTCAGCTTTTTTATTCAACCTTTATTGAAACTTATTTCTTCTTGGCTTCAGTCCCCTTTAGAGGTATTCTTAAAAGTTTGTTCGGAAGGTGTTGACATTTCTGGAAGTTAGTTGGACACTAGAAGGGAAGGGGAGGAGAAAGGAAGTTGAGTCTGAACAGTGATGGAAAGTTTCCTTGGTCGCATGTGGGAAGCAGTCTTCATCAGAAGCACTTGTCAGGTATTGTTTTTTTATAGTTCAAGACTGGTCAAAGCAACAACACGAGTGTCACAGAGAGGTGCTGCCCATTGGCAGGGAGAGTTTGTGGCACTCACCACAGCTGTGGGCAGTGTCGTGACTGGAACACGCTGCTGAGCACCACAAGTTTAGTAGACAGTGTTGCCACCTTTCCTTTCCATTTTCTGGGAAAGAAATACAAGGTCAAACCTTTGCTCAGCTCCTTTTCTTTCCAAGACCCATTCCCCTCCTTGAAACATGAGTGATTACCTCCATGCACAGCTCTGTTTGGAGAAGCTTATCTCACCACTTAGCACAGCTACGTCCTTGTTAAGGCCTAAATTTACCTTCTGCACCACCCAAATTAGATTAAGGAGAGCTTAGAAAATTTGTTTTGCTTTAAGGTTTGGGGACCCAGTCACAAGTGCATGATAACTGTAAATGCCACATGCAATTGATTTCTTGTAGCTTGGATGAACCCTGTGGAAAAGAGTGTCTCCCCTTTTCCTTGAACAAGTCTGGCTGGCTGCACTTCTTCAAGTACTAGAGAATCAAACTGGAAGGACTTCTCTGAGCACTCATGAATTACAGCACGCTTAGAGTTTAAATGCTAGTGGAGTAAGCATGATCTGATAATTTAAAAGCATAATCTGCTTTCAAGCCATCTGGTTGAAGTTGGGTAGTGGTCTGAAATGACTGGTCAGTGTGGATCAAGCAATCTGAATCCCACAGAGGTATTTTTGTTCCAGTTGGTGAGTTATTGGGCAGTTCCTGGTTTAGACTGCCCATAATCCCTCTGCATTGCTTTTTGGAAAGACCATTCTCTGTATAGATGGTGTACTCCTACAGCAGATGTGGAAATTAGAATGCCTGAGGACCCTCTTGAATACCAGAGGCTGGAGAGGGTGGCAGCTGTGTTACCTTCCCTTCCCACACAGGTATGCCTGGAGCACAATCCTATTCCTACAGCTTCATTTCTTACTGTAACTTGTTGGGGATCAGCCACCTCCAAAAGACAGGAGAGAGAGGCAAAGCAGTGGCTAGCCATTTGTATCCCGTCTTCCTATGGAAGTACAGTGCTGTCTGCGTGCTCCACACCTGAACTTGCTAGTGCTTGGAGGCAAGAGTGAAAATCTTGCCCTTCCTTTCACTCTGGGCTGCCCTCAGCCTGTGTTGTGCTGGCTGCCTTTGTTTCCAAATACGTAGTAGCATCCCTCTGTGCTCAGTGCTGTTCTAGTCAAGGAACTCAGCCTTGTAACAAAAGGGGGAAGGAGGGAGGAAGGAGCCCTGGGTCTTGTTTTAATGACAACTGTTTAATTACCAGAGAGGACCACAGTTAAAAGTTGAGCCTATGTTAACTTAGGCAGCAGAATGATGAACAAATCTCAAAAGACACATGAAGAAATTTTTCTTCTTTATGACCCATAAACCTCCTCCATTACATCCCGGCACACTAGTTTTGTGTTGTAGGACCAAAGATTAGGAAGGTGCTGCGAGCAAGACATGCAGAGAACACAGTCATTCTGCCTGCTGTTGGAAGGACCCCTTAAGTAGGTGTTTGGATTAAAGTACGAGTTGCTATGGTTAAAAAAGAGAGCTGGGTGCTCTGAGTCACTTCCTGGATAGGCCCAAGATCAGCTGGGCTGATCTGAACTTGCATTTGAAAAATGCTGGCCTGGTGAAAGGGAAGAGGAAGGAGGTGGGCTGGGAAAAGCAGGATGCCTGAGAAAGAGTAGTTACCATTGCTGCAACCCCACTGAGAGACCAGGAACAGCTGATGATAAGTTTGGCTGGCCTTAAACCAGCTCGGGTGCACATTTTTAGTTCTGAAATAGTGATGATACTGCTGTGGAGAACACCTGTGCTAACACTACATCTCTCTTGTCCAGCTCCACTGATGTTAGGGGATCAGCAGGGCTGGATCAACTCCCCTTATTGTGTTGTAGACTAAAAGCCTGCTGCTTTGGTTTTTGTTTCTGATCTTAACCAGGGACCGAACCACCACAGTTGTGAACGTGGAAGGGGATGCCCTAGGAGCGGGCATCCTTAATTACCTGAATGAAAAAGACAAGAAAGAGAGAGAGCAGGAGCTAAAGGAAGTCACCGTAGAAGCAATTGCCAACAACAAGTCTGAAACGGAAACGTCACCTTTGGTAACCCACAAAAACCCAGTCTCCAAGACAAGCAGCACAGCAGACCCTGAATCCAAGGAATCAGTCTTGTGAACTCGAGGCCGTTCGTCAAGACCTGTCCTAGAGGTGGCCCCGGGGACTTGTCAGCACACCGGGACGTTTGCAGTGTGACCAGGGGCTGGATGGCTCTTGGAAGTGCTCAATTCCTGTCTGTTTTGAAAATACACTGGCCTGGGGAAGGGGAGGGAGGTGGAGTGGGCAGGGAAGGGGTGTTGAGAAGGAACACTCACTTTATAGTAGTATTTTGATAGTTCACATGTGTACATGTGTATGTGTTGCACACACATGTATACATGTATGTCAAAACCGCCGCTGAGACTTCTGGTGTAACAAGACTTCTGCTAGCGAAGGCTCATATGGGTTGGAGAGGGTGAGGCAGACAAACCCAGTATGTGCTTATTGTAGGGAAGAATTAGAAAGCTTATTTTGCTGCTGTTTGAAGGGAGAAGCAGTCTAGAAACTCCAGAGTGGGTGAAAATGTTGCTTAAATTAATTTTCTGGCCTTACCAACCATTACAGTCATGATATGAAGCAACATTTTTCTCCCACTCCCCTTCCTCTCCTCTTCTCCGTTCCCTGAAAAATGGCAAATATGTCCTCATAATTAGCTTTTTCCTTTTCTTTTTCGTATCTGAATCAATAGCTTACAGGGACTTGTTCCATTTCCCCACTGCAGCGCAGCTCATAGCAGCTTTCTGGCCTTTTGGTGAGTACCTCCCAAACTTTGGGACCAAACGTAGGAGATCTTCATGCAAATCAAGGATTGGTTCTCTCCTTTCCTCTAACCAAGCGTTAAGGAAAAAATCCAGAGGAAACACAAATTTTGTTAAAGTAATCCCTCTGAGGCTGAAAAAAACGTAGAGTCTGTTCCAGCATAAATATGTCTGAAAGAGGCTTGCCTATGACAACATCAGTAAATTCAGAAGTCAGCTCTCTTCATGAAAACACAGATGGTCCTCTGCTAGCACACCATGTCCTGCTCATGTTTATTTAACGGGTCAGTCCAAACACATTAGGTCATATCCCTCTTCCAGCAAAATTGAGCAGGGGAGGAAGAAATCTGAACACACATCATGTGGGAACTGATGACAGGCAAGTCTGAGTCTTGGCTTGAAAGAAGAGAAGAGGTGAGTTTATAACCCCAAGTAGTTCAGTGATCTCTGTGTGCTGGGGCAGCTGCCTACCTGTTCCTGCTTGGAGTTTGGTCCTGCTATAAATGTTCTTCTGGCTGCAGTGTACATTTAGTAATTCTGGGTGGTGCTGGGCCAGGGTACTGCTTAGTGGCAGATGGCAGCCTTTGCTGGGGCTGAGCCAAATGCTTCTGGATTCCCACTCCACCTTTTTTCCTGTACAATGTTCTTCCTGAATTTGCACCCCAAACCTGAACAAAGTCTGGCAAACTCATTGCAAATATCCTGTTGATTTATCTTGGCATTTTGCATGCCAATAATTAGCCTGGACTTCTGGACTTTTTCCCTTGGCTACTTTAACAAGAGATTGCACATGGTCTGTCTCCACACTGCTAATTCAGCAGTATATATTTACACTTAGCTTTGATATAAAGTAATGCTAAGCCTCCCTTTTTCTTTCTCCTCTCTTGCTTCAGAGGAAGCTATTGTGGAAAGGTATCAGCACTAGGAAGAGGCCACTCTTATTTCATAGCAGCAGCTGCCTTCCTTTGCAAAGCATCCTCCCCAGTAAATGGATTTTTAAATGAATTTTGCAGGATGAGATGTGGCCACCCCTCTGGGAGAGCGCAGTGAGTGCGCCATGCCTGGCTGGTTAATCTTGTGCAGCAGAGTTATGCAGACAATGCAAGTAGGAAAGGATTAGTCAGCCCACTGAGAAACTGCAGGTGGAGTCTCTTTTTAACCAGTTTATTTATAATCATGTCCACAAAATTTGGTCATTCCTTGGCTCGTCTTCAAAATGGAAAGAGACAAACACAATTCTTTTGGGGCTGTCCTTTGCCCAGCAGATCAAGCCCCACTGGAACTTAGCATTTCCTCCCAATAGAATCATCCCAACTCCTTTCATCTCAGGAAACCGAAAGCACAGTTTTAAGTCCAAGTATCTCTTTGAAAAATCTGAGTGCACCGGAACCCTGAATACTTTGATTTTAAAGCCGTATATGGATGTCTCAAGGAAGCTGAAAATCGTGACTGTTCCCTGTGGGGTGGATTCTGTAACTGCATTTTATCTCCCATTAGACATTTAGCTCCTCTGCTCTTATGAGGCCCCCTGGAGTACTGTGTACAGTTCTGCTGCCCCCAGCATGGGAAGGACATGGAACTGTTGGAGCAAGTCCAGAGGAAGGCCACAAAGTCCAGAGGAGCACCTCCCTTACGAAGACAGGCTGAAAAAGTTGGGGCTGTTCAGCCTGGAGAAGGGAAGGTTGTTAGGAGACCTCAGAGCAACCTTCCAGTATGTGAAGAGGACCTACTGGGAAGCCAGAGAGGGACTCTTTGTCAGGAACTGTAGTGACAGGACAAGGAGCAATGGGTAACAAGCTGAAAGATGGGAAATTTAGGTTAGATACTAGAAAGAAATTTTTTACTGTGATGGTGGTGAGACACTTGAACAGGTTGCCCAGGGAGGTTGTGGAGGTTGTGTTTTTTAACCATAAGACTGTCAGTGTTCAAAGCCAGGTTAGACAAGGCCTCGAGCAACCTGGTTGAGTGGGAGGATCCCAGAAAATGGGAAAGGAAAGCAAATACCCCAGTCTTCTTAGTATTTTCCAATAGCAATGCAGCAGCTCAAAGTCCTTGCTGAACGTCTCTCCCAGTCACTACTAGTGGATTGCCGTGTTTGCTTCGATGGGAATGTCTAGTCCCATGTAAAGCTTGCTAGAGCAGTAAGATTTAAGCAGGTCAAATCATTCTCATAGCAGGAACTTTATCAAGGAAATCTGACACTCCTTCTCCTGCTAACAGATGCCATAGGATTTTTATGAACCATGAGTATTCAGCTCTTAACCTGCCAGAAATCTGTAGTCTTAGAGAAGCCCTACTTCAGACTTACAAATTTGCCAGTTCTTTTGTTGTTTGTGCACAACAAGAGCGATCTGTGGAAGCAAGAATGCTGTGTAACTACTGCTTGTCAGAACATCTTTTTTTGGTCTTTTTTGTATTATTTGTGTCAGAATTTACATTTCTTGTTTTTCTGTGATGTTCTCATTCCTCACAACAGCCATGATGCATCTTCTAGGGTTCTCTACCTGGATTTCTTTTTCTTACGGTACAAGTGTGAAAGATCCAATATTAAACTCTCTCAGACTGTAAAAAATGTTAACACATTCCAACAACTGCCGTTGTAACAATGTGAATCCTGATGGAAAGCCTGATGAGAGAAAAGACTTGCCATTTGCTTCAAGTGGTCAAGGTCTTCAGGTAAGGCCATGGGGGAAAAAAATCTAAGGGCTGTTGAGGGATGTGCATTTTAGATTCTGTTCTTGACCTGCTGTGCAAGGTCTCCCTGTGGCCTCTTTGCAGGAGGCTGTGAGCTGGGAAGGTCCTCAGCAGTCATGCAGGTAGTACCTGCTCTGTTCTCACCCAGGCACTCCACAAATCTGGTGCCAGTGTGGTACTAAACTCCAATGTCTCTTGGCTGGACGTATATTTCTGTTCTCCTGACGTGACTGTAAATTGGAAACCTTTAGTCAGTTGTTTTTTTCTTTCAAGAGGAAATAAATTCCATCTAGAAAACACGTTTTTTCTATTTGATTTTAAGGGGTTTTCTTGTTTTGTTTTTTTAATGGAAGGTACAAATTCTCTTCTTAGAAAAGGAGCCTACAAACACCTCACGTCCTATGCTCTAGTGCAGGAACTGCTTTTTGAGAGAGAGGTGGAAATCACATGGTGTGATTTTTGGGGTGTCCTGCGCAGGGCCGGGAATTGTACTTGATGATCCTGATGGGTCCCTTCCAATTCAGCATATTTTATGATTCTATGAAGTATTGAAGAGAAGATTCTGCCAGCCTCTGGCATATGCAATCCCACTTTGTCTCTGATGCCAATTTTTCTTCCACTTTTACATTCTCTTTTTTCAGTGAAGTTTCTTTGACTGTTTTGAACCATCTTTTGTTTCTTCTCCAGGATTTGATTTTTCACTCCATCACTGCCTGATTTCATCCCATTTCCTGGAATACCTTATGTCCTTCTTATGTTTCAGTGGCTCAGGAATAAATGGGAGAATGAACAGAGTTTTGAGGGCTCCAGAATCCATTCTGCCTTGCTCCTGTCCGTAGCTCTCAGCAGAGTTTGTGAGCCTTAGTAATTTATAGTTGCTCTGAGACTGCAGAGCAGTATCTGTCTCTCATACTGAGAAAGGTGCTTGTTCTGTGCTGCAAGATGTGGCTATAGATGCCTGAAAAGTTGTAGTGAGCAATGGAGGGTGCCAGCACTTGGCTGCCATTGGGATATTTTCAGTAAAGACCCATTATCCCTCAGCACTGAGCTTTAGCTGAGTCGTGGTATTGGTAATTGCACTACAAAACTCGGTAATTGCAATGGACTTTAAACACTTCTGGGGATGTCTCTTGCAATCAGGATGGCTTTTGTGTTGAGAGCAGACCAGGGCCAATCCCAGGGCTTCCCCTGCAAGGATGTGACAAACGGGACTGTGTCCTGTGGGCATAACAGAGATGTGGAGCCAGCCAAAGTACCAAATCTGTTGCTGAAACAATCTCTGCTTTGTCTTTTCTGGGCAGCCCTGTTACTGCCTGAAGAGGCAATGCCATGAGCTGGAGGTGGCAAGAGTCTGGGGGGACAGTATGAGGGGCAGGAAGGTTTCTTGTGTACTTGCTCTGTTCCTAAACTCTTCCCTGGGCGTTTGCTGTGGCTGGTGCCAGAGATGGACGTGACCCAGTGTCACCATTCTTAGACCCATTCTTATGTGGTTCCTCCTTGTTTTACAGCAAGAATAATGAAAGCTGAGGTGTTTAGCAGTTCCTCATTCAGCCAAGCCAAAGGCCCTGGCATCTCTGTGACTGATTGACCACGCTACCATATGTTGTTGGCTGTGTCCTCAAGAACTTGCAAAAGGGACAAAACACCACCTCTTTCTGCAAAGGTTTGCAGTGTTGGTCAACAGTCTGGGCTAAATCTTCACTCTGGTTCTCAGCTAACACAGCCACTGGAAAGCATTCTCCTGCTGGAAATCATCATTTTTAATCCTGACCTCCCCATAGGCAGTGAGCAGTGGGCCTCACGTATGCAGTCAAAGGACCACAATTCTCACCGGAGGAGAATTGTCACATCTTTATTGATTTTAGCAGGGCCTTGGCAGTTCATAATCACTCACAGACCTGCCTGTATTGACTGATCCTGATGAACAGCACAGAATTAGCAGGTCACATAAATCCTATACTTGTGCCTCTTTTTCTGTAAATTAAGTTTACAGATGTACCTGTATCTCACAGGCAGTGGTGTGGAGGATAGTGAGTTGCAGCGTTTGGAAAGCACTCCTAAGACACAGAGCACTAAATCTCAAATAATGATGAACTTTTCAAAAATCTGAAAGGCATCCAGTGATGAAAGTATGCGGAGTTGCATTGTGCTGGAGGATAAATGACTGTGATGAAAAGGAGATCTGTGCATGCATTTGCTGGGCTAACTCAGGGGAAGTGGGGAGCTGGTGTCAATGTGAGCTGCAGTTCAAAAAGTGGATGTGACTTAGTCAAGGGCAACACTCTGTCCTGTTCCGTCTGCCTCCTTCCATCTCCACCTGTCATGCCATGAAAGCTTAGGCTCAGATAAATTAACAGACATCACCATGGATTCAACGTCTAAATTGGGAGTCTTGACAGCTTAGTTTCTGTCTCGTTTCAATGAAAGAAAGAGCTTTTCAACTAAAAGAACAAGTTATCTTGTTGTCAGCATGGGTGACAAAGGAGGAGAAAAAGAAGGAAGAGCTGGATGGTTGCAGGGCGACCGATCGCAGACGACAGGGTAAGCAAGAGGATAAAGAAGTTAAGACCTGAAGGAAGCATGTTTCCTTGGCATTTTGCTATAGATAGCATCAAAAAGACTGCAGGCATTTGCCTGGCATGTAGCAGAGAATGCAAATCCCTGCCTGCTGCCTGGCCAGGATTTGCAGGGAGAGGCACGAGTGCTGATGTTTCTGAAATGCATCGTCACTGAGCAACAGGGAAGCATGCAGTGAGCCAGCGTGGAGCTCTGATAAGCTGCTCCTGGCTGCTAGCCATGACCAGAGGAATAGCAGCACAGTTCTGGATCAGGGATTGACCCACATTCCTCCTTGCAGGATAGCTGGGACAAATGCTCCTCAGAGAACTGCATGGTGACCATTATTCTCCGAGGACAAAGACCAACTTGTTATCTGTGTGAGCATATAGATGAAAGCCATGTTCACTTGCTGTTTCAGCTTCTGGCAGGAGGGAAAAGGGTTTGACAAATGATCTGAAACTTTTTCCAAACATTGGGCAATACGTTAAGACAGTTGCTCCTGAATATTTTAACTCTGACAATAAGTGATCAAGAGCCTTATTTGGCTCCCGTAGCATTTCGCTGTCACATCTGAGTGCTGTCTTGGGAAGTTAATGTTAACATGGAATTCATTCTCTGCATGGGCTCTTTGCAGGCATTGATGACCAGCAGGCACCATTTCACTGCTGCACAAGTGAATGCATGCAGGGAAAGGTGAAAGAATGCTCATCTTGAGTCATGTGAAGAGTCACCAAGCAGGCTAGGAGCAGATCCAGAACCCTGAAGCCAGCTTCGTTGTTAGCTAGTAGCTATCATCTCCCTAAAAAAAGTAGCATGTGGGGGTTTATATATATATTTGATTTAGTATGGAGTTTTGAATAGAAAAGGAAAAAGAAAATCTCTTTCAAGAATTGACAGCGTGGTTATTTACCAAATTTTATCTCAGTGTCAGCAGATATATCATTCTCAACAACTATGAAATCTCATTTGGATTTAACCTGATCTCAGTGCCAGCAGGAGGTGAGGACTGTGGACATTTCAGCAGGCCAGCTTATCTTATGTAAAGTCCTGCTCAGGAACATTTATACTTGTCTCTCAAGGCCACAGATGCTGTTTGCAAGACAGGCAGGGCCACCAACAGGAACCAGCATGAGGAAATTTTGAGCCAACTCTGTTGTAATGCAAAGTTAACAGTGTGGTTTTAAGCCACAGAGACCAAGAAATTCAGTGTTAGATGTTCCTTAGGGCAGCTTTCACTTGCTCCTTTTGGTGACAACACTGAGAAAGTAATACCCTTCTTTGACAAGCATGTGTTTAGCAATTGGAGCTAAACTGCCTATGGCATGTCAGTGCAACTTCATTGCAGTTACACGTTGCAGAAAGAAATTTCTAAGGGAAATCTTCTCTCAAGGAAACTGTTTACTCATGCCTGAATCCCCCTGGATTACATTCCCACAAAAAGAGTTGTGCTTAACCATAAAAAACACACCAAATATTAAGTGGTTTGGATGGGAGCTTTGTTAAGAATCAGAAGGAATGCCACAAAAGGGACAGGCCAGGAACTTGGCTGATGTACATTGGTGTAATTTCCTGAGCTTTCGGTGGCTTGTGGACTTCTGGTGGAGATGGTACCTCCTTAGCAGCATAGGGGTTTGGGTTTGGTCTGGGCCTTTTAAGATGATTATATTTGGTAAAGCAGCAGTAAAGGAACGTTTTTAAAACTTGTTGGATATAACTAGCGGCATTTTACATGCTCACGGTATTCTTATGTGGTGCCTCCAACAAGAAAAAACTGTTTTCTGGATGGTTGGTGTTGATGCAGAACGAAAACTTCCTCATCTTTTGTTCAGTTTGCTTTCTCTGTATCCCTCCTGCAGAGTCTTTTGTGCTCCTTGGAGTCTGCCCAGATCCCAGCAGGCTCCTAGATCAACTTAAAGATATTCTGGTCCCATGTGAGGACAAGGAATGTTTCACATCCTTTTATGAGGGGGCAAAGATGTCGTTTCAGCTTCAGAGGAGCATCTGGACTGAACGAACCCCTACTTCATTAAGGCAATACACTGATGACATTTTACACTTAATAAGTCAAATAATTGTGACCGAGGTAGCCGAGCCCTGACTGCCTCCCTGCTCTGCCCCACAGTAGATGCTCTGTTGACATCTGTTCCCTGAAGACCAGTGTGGAGGTGACGTGTTTGCCGTCCATGAGTATTCCATTCTTTCTCTGTTACTATCCGGGCTGCACTTGTGTCAGGTCATCCACCAAGCCTGTGCTGTAGGGGATGGAGACCACGTGTAGCGCTGCAAACAGCTGAGTGTACCTCTGCTCACGGGGGATGAGCTTCTGCTTCTGAACTGCTGCTTGCTTGTAGCAAACTGAGGCCGACTCGCTCACATTTGGTGAGGGTGAAGATTTTGATTAGGTTTTGATTAATCCCTCTAGATTTAGGGATAGCGGGACCAACCCTGCCTACATGGAGTCTCCTTCTGCAGCAGAGGTATGCAATCTGCCTTATTATCCTTAAAGGTGCCTTGTCCTGGTTCCCTTCAGGACAAATTCCAAGTTGCTGTTTGGCTTTCAAATATTACTATGCACCAAAGCTGAAAGACTCCATTATCCCTGGAGACAGGAGGGAGAACATGATGTCCTGGTGTGAGACAAGGAAAGTGGGTTTCTTTTCTTTTATCATGTAAGCTCTCTGACAGCAATCCTGAGGTGTGTATGTGTGTGTGTGCTTTTATTTCTACAAGAACACAAATTGCTCTAATTAGGAGGGAGGATTCTTGTATTTTTATATGCTAAACCATGTGATTAATTACTTTAGTAAAAAGACAGAGGAACTCTGAAATCCACTGCCATCTGCTCTGGTACAGTCCAGTATCACTGATACAAACTTATCTGCCTTCAGTTTAAAACCTAGTGCTTAAGAGTGACCACTCCATTGAGGAAGTGTTTGTGCCATGTGGGTGTGTTGATCCTTGTCAACATCTGTAACTGTTCCTCTTTTACAGCTGTGGGTTTCATCTGTGTGACTCTGTATCAGCCTTTTATTACCAAGAACAGACGTACGTGCACATATGCAAAAAGAGAAGACCATATTGCTGTGTCTGGGGGTGTGTGACCGTGGGGCAGATATTAAAGATGTTTATTACGTAGTGTACTCTTGGGAGTAAAAACCCCCTGCCTGCCTGGGGAGCAAACGGTCCCGGGGCTCAGGTTGGGATGGTTTGTTGTATTAGGAGGGTGACACAATGGGATACTGTCTCTCTTTTTCCGTTCTCCCATGCAAATGTATATTTGTTCTCTCTTTGTGTAGCTTCTCGATCTGAAATAAAAATCACCCCAAACGGAATTCGTGTTTCCATCTTTGTTTGGAGAAGACCTGGCCTTTTAGTTCAGATCAGCCTTGCACAGGCAGCAGGACATCCTGCTGGACCAGGCTCTCAGGCTCTGTCCCCGAAAGAAAAGACTCCTTTGGAAATGCCCCTGAATGAGAATTGTGCAACTTGGTATTTGGTTCCATTTCCCAGACCATGCCCTTTGCTGGAATGCTGGTGTCACTGCTCGTCAGCATTTAACCCTTTTCCAGCCATTGTTAGTGCTTGCTAGGCATTATTTTGGATAGATAAAGTTTCCTGTGATATTTCAATAAAAAGATAAAAATTGGAATATTTTCTAATTGAAGTTTAATGATTTTATTCTGTTTTTCTACCGCCACCTACAAATCTGGCCACCTGCTTTCCAATTTCTTAATTTCATCTCTTTTTTTTTTTTTTTTTTTTAAGGAGGAACATGCTCCTCGCTTCTTCCTTCTAAGGATTTCTAGTCAGGCAACACACATTCCTCTAGTTCACATGAAGAAAAGCATTTAAAAGGAAATTTATTACAAAAGCCACTGCTATTGTTGTAACTTAATATTTGCAGAGGAAATCCAATTATGGCCAAGGAGCAGATTAGTCCTTTTTTTAAATCCCCAGTTTGTCCGATTAAGATAGATATAATTATAGGGAAGTGCTTTGTGAGTTAGTTAAATGGAAGACAATACCATTTTGTTCTGCTGCTAAATGAATGGTTTGAGTTGAACAGGTTGTGTGGTACAGCTGCACCGACTGGTCACCTTTAAAATCTGCACATCTGTTGAAAGTGAAATCTCGGCTGTGTCTCCATTATGAGCATTAAAGGGAGAATCACTGAATCCTTGTAGGAGATCTTACAGAAGGGGAATATGGCATTTATTTACATTTTAAGCTGATTTTACCTGCCTGCACTTGTTCCCTCAGAGATTTCATTCCCCCAAGCAACAAGGCGTGGTTGTTCAGTCTTGGCCACAATCGCTTGTGTGCAACATACACCACAAGGGACGATGGCTGTCACCAAACCTCCCAGTTTTGGGACAGTTCTTTAAAAATCTTTAAGAATTCATAGTTGTTTTCTGATGATCCTCTGCTGCCTTGACTGCCAGGAGGGGGAATGGGAGATGTGAAATGCTGCCGTCCTCCTGCTGTCAGAGAGGAGGCTCTCCCTCGAATGAGTTGTATGTGCTGTGGTCTTAGCAGTGGCTCAGATTTTTAGTCTCCAGTTTTTTGCTGGGAATGGTGGTTGTTATAAATTCAAGCTGTTCTTATCACCCCCGCTCTGCTATTTCTTCTTACTCTTACATACACAGATTTTCATTTGTACCAACCCCAGTATTTCTTTTACAAGTCTCTGTGCTGACCACTGGCTCCTGCAGATCCCAGCTCTGGTTTTGAAGAACCTCTTGGTTCTGCTCAGGACAACAAACAAATGACAAAGGGCCAAGACATCCCAGCAAATTAGAATGAAAAAGAAATCGCTCACACTCCCCACCGAAAGCAGCAGTGAAATCTCTCATTTAATAAGTAAAATTCCAGATATGTGTTGCCCATTATAATTCACATTGATGAAAAGCTGCCACCGCCTCTTGACCATCTGCCTCCTATTTCTCTCACAGCAAGGTGTCACCTTCCTCCAGGAGGAAAGGTGGAGCATCTGGACCACACCATCTCCATCCCATCCGTGGCCCCTCTGCACCACGGCACCCAGCCCTGAGCTGCAGCTGTGAGTGTTTTAAAGGGCCTGGATAGAGGGAAGGAGATGCTTTTGAGGAATACAATCCCCATAAACACCTGCCTTTGTAGCTACGAGCTCTTGCTGGTGGTCTGGCCAGGCTGTTCGCGGTGTGATGGGTACATCGTGTGGCCAGAAAGGAGAAGTGCAACTTCTGTTTGACCTTTCTCTTGGGCTAAATCCTGCCTCTCGGTCCAGCTAAGCAACCAAGTGGTAAATAACTCGAATTGCCCAGCTGCTACCACTGGAGTTCATTGCTCTACACTTCTATGTTGACACTGAAATACATGTCACTCCAGTTTTCCCTCTGTTCTTCATTAATCCTGCCTTACATGTCATATTTTCAGGGGCTTCTCCAAAATCATGAAGAAAAAGTAGCAGCTACCTTCTTCAGGAAATATTCAGTAATAGTGCAGTAGTTGCCATGATGATCTAGAAGAGTGATGGGAAGTTTGTAGGCTTTTGGTGAGTCTTCTTATGGCTTTATAAAGAAGCTGAAGCAACATGGCTGAGCTTGAACCTGCTTATTTGGACATTACCAGAGCAGCTGTCCAGCTGAATGACTGGAATCCTCAGGGGCCTGCTGTAGGTCCAGGACCACAAGTAGCTGATTAGTGACACATATGTTGGAACAGAGAAAATCTGCAGGTCCCACCTGGAGAAGGTCTGGGAAAAATGGAAAAGGGTAGGGCTGAAATCCACGGCGACATCAGAAAAACTGAGAGAGTCTGGGAAACAGAGGCTGGAAAGAATTAGTCTAGATAAGAGTGATTAACTGCACTAATGCTTGTGGGAAACGGTAAGTAAGGAGCAGGAGCAGGAAGTTATGGGAAGCCAGAAGCAGGAGTCCACGCCCCGTGCTGTGAATAAGGCAGATGCTGTATCAGGGTGTGTAAGCCTGGACTACCACACCAGTTCTGCTTAACCAGCCAAGTCCATGAGGGAGTTTTAGACCAGTGTCCATCTGACCATTTCAAAGAAATGTGGCCCAAAGAGAATCCAGAGGAGAACAAGAGGAACGGTCCAAGATGCGGAAATCCTGAAAAGGGTTGTTAGCCACAAGAAGAGAAGGACAAACACCTGCAAACACCTTTCAGAGGGGGGTTAGGCAGAGCAAACCGATTCCTGAGCAGTTCGTAAAAAGACGAATTAATATTGCTCTGAATGCTCTGGGAACAAGTAGGTTTGGTCCAAGCTCTGAATTTGCTGACATCTCATCCATGCCAGACATTTGCACTGCGAGACTGAAATCTGATGCTGAAGATAGTGCAGATGCCCTGCAAGAACATATGGTGCACCTCCAAGGCTTCAGGTTTCGTGGCAGAGTGTTGACTGTCTGTCTGTCTGGTAGCTTGAAACCATTCAAGGCAGAAAGAAATAACAAATCGATGTGCCAAAACCTCTGGATAACAGCAGGTCACCAGTTACGGGCATATTAAAACTCTGGATACATACACTGGTGTTCATGATGGATCCAGTTCTGCACAAAACCCATGGATATTCCTACCAAGAAGGAAGCTTCTCATGTACCAGAAATACACTGCTTTCAAATCTGATCATCATAAGCAAGTCTAGTTCACATCATAGGTATGGGGATTGCTGCTGAATTGTTGCACCCACAGATGCAGAGAAATCATTTGTCTTTGCTGCAAAAACCCAAGTCTGAAAGAACCCTGAGGTCTCCAATCAGCAAGAAAATATCCACGCTAGTCTTTGCCAGGCTTGAGTGAATTTTTGGGTGGGAGTTTGTCTGAGTTTGATCGACCCTGTATTATAGATCAAATAAGCCAGTTTCTCTTCAGCCGAGTTCCTAACAAACAGGGCCAGATGCCAGCAGAATAAAATCGGTATTGTTTCCCTGAATTTTTTTTTAATGATCTCTCCTTTAGACCACCAGTTTATTCCCCACTTTGTTTATTGACACCCACTCAGCGTGAGCCCAAGGAGAGAAAGGGGAAAGATTTTGTGGCTCCTTTGGCTGTTCTCGTAGACATCCTGGCACTTGTTTGATCGGGGGCGGAACAGGACACGAACCTTTCCTGCCGGGGCCGAGACCGCAGTCGGGTGCTATTCAGCTCCCAGAACAATGTCTGGCAGCTTGCGAGTAATTTAAACCCGGCTAAAAACAGCCGAGCCCGGGCATGAATCATGACCCATCCGTGTGTGCTTCCGCCTTCCCACTCGCCTGCATCAGCACGGCCCCTACTGGTTCCCTGGAGAATAAGCAATAAACAACATTTTAAAGGGCTTTTCTTTCACAAGTGCTTTGCCCAAGCGAATTTGTACGAATTCCAACAAAAAGCCGGCTTTCCGAAGTCTTGCGTCCGAGGCAGAGGGATGTGCGGCCCACCCGGAAGACCTGCTGCAATGTTCATCAAAGAGACCCCAAATACAGAAATATTGCACAGGAACAGAGGTGATCTGGGCATTTTCTTGGCTGTGAGTTCTCCTGAGAGCACCCACCGTGTTATACTGCAGCGTTACAGCTCTGCCTCAGGAAGCAACCCTGAAAAAGGTATTCCCACCGCGTTTCTCCAGGGAGAAAAAGCGAGATCCTCCAGGATGTAAATGGGGCTGGCTTCACTGAGTTCAGCAGAACAAACCCAGGCCACAGCCACTGGGAATCTGGCCCGTAACACAGGGGTGGCAGAGCTGGAACATGCTGCAGGACCAAGGAGTGTGACTTTTTGGTCCTTCCAGGCCTAAAGCTGAGAACTATGTTGTCCAAAAAGCGCTTTATCAGTTAACTGACCTGTAGGAAATTTCAGTGTTATTTAGGAAATAGATAAGCTATTCCTAGATATCTAGGAAAGTTCCAGAGCAGGTGACAAAGACAAAATCCGGAATCAGCCTATGGACAGCAACAAGGGGAAAGGTTTGTATTTTCTCTGGGATATGGGAACATGTCTGCACCACCCACCAAAGAAGGGCCTGACCAGGTACAACCCCCAGCGCAGCTCCCTTTAAAGTGTGGCACCAGGAGCTTCCCAGAAAGCCGCTCCTAGGGCAGGGCATGGCCGGCATCCCACAGGGATCATCCTTGAGACAGACCCCATTGGGGGGGCATCCTCCGCTACTCCAGAGGGAGGCCTTGCACCGGGACATCCTCCTGCAGCTGTGCTTGGAGGATGCCGGGATTCATTCGCCCGTGGCCCGCGCAGTGCCAATTTTAGCGGTTTCCCACCCCTGGAGGAGCCCGGAAACGCCCGGGAAGGTCAATATATGGGATACAAGTAAAAGAGCCGGAGTTGAGACAAGTTCTTCAAGGGCGTCCCGGGAGACGCTCCTCAGGTCGCCGGTGACAAGAGGACCACGAGCGAAGCCGGGATCGGGATCGGGATCGCGATCGGGATCGGGATCGCGATCGCGATCGGCGTGGGACGTCGCCGAGCCAGGGGGCGTGGCCTGGCCGACGGGGGGCGTGGCCTGGTCGTGCCG
Organism: Oxyruncus cristatus; assembly: GCA_013399855.1. NCBI lineage: Eukaryota > Metazoa > Chordata > Aves > Passeriformes > Cotingidae > Oxyruncus > Oxyruncus cristatus. Next base: position 295,290 of record VXAY01006827.1, on the reverse strand, counting down.
GCCTCGCCCCTCCCGCGAGCGGGGTCAGCACCGGCCGAGGGGCGGGGCTGCCCCGCGCGCTCCGTTCCCATTGGTCACCGGGGCCGCGGGGGCGCTCGCGCCTACGCCACCCGGCGCTCCCATTGGCTGCGCGCGCGCGGAGGGGGCGGGGCGCGGCCGTCGCTCGGTGAGTGAGGGACGGGGCGCGGCCTGAGGGGCGTCCCGGGGGCGATCCCGGGGGCGATCCCGGGGGTCCCGGGAGACTTTCGCTTGGCAATCCCGGCACCCGGCAGCGCGGGGCACCCCGGGGTGCGCCGCCTCCTCGGCGTCGTTGCCGTTATTTCCTGTCTTTTTGTTAATTGCCGGGGTTTTTTTGCAGCCGCGGGAAGGCTTTTCGGGCAGAGAGGAAAGGAGCGGAAAATCCCAAACCGCAGATCCCGCGGGATCTGAGAGGCCAGAGCGGTGCGGGTTTGTCCCAGAAAACAGCCCCCAAAATGCTCCTCAGCCAAAGCGGAGCTGGCGGGAGGCGGAAATTCCATCAGCATCCGCTGCGCTCGCCGAATTCCATGAGCCAAGCGAGACCCGCGGGCGGTGGGAGCCGCTCCATGGGATAGAGCCCTCGTTGTCCGCCGGGAATTTTGCGGCGCTCTGGGGCCGGCAGGGCCCTCCTGCCGGCGTGAAAAAGCTCAGGGATCGCCTTTCAGGAGAGATCCCTGCGGACCTCCCCTGTTGGAATGAATGAAACAGCCCCTTGTCTTCATCTCTTACCTAAAATCCGACCCGCGGGTCCTGTTTCTGTGTCGCTGCCGAGACAATTGAGGGCTCGGGTGTAGCTGGGGTTTTTTTGGCTGTTTTCCCGTGCGTTTGAGGCCAGTGGAAAGTCTCCACCGTGCCCAAAGCTTGCATCCCTCTTCAGTTCTGCCCGAGGATTTGGGATTGCTTCTTCCTGCGCTGAGAGTTGGTCTTGGTGCGTCGCTGCCACTGAATTTTTTGGGGTTTGTTGGAAAATGGTGAGAAACTTTGTTTTCTAGATCTTTGTGTAGTTGGGAGTTGCAGATCGTGGCACTAGCGCGTTCGCTTTGGTGTTAAATGTGACTTTTTCCCTGATTGTTCTGTGTGTGGGATGCGTGTGACGTCCCAGTCTCGTATGCCTCCAGGTGTGGTTTTGTGTCAAGCTCCCCCTGAAGTTAATTGAAATCATCTGCCTGAATTAGAGACTTTGAAAATGCAGTGAGATCCCTGGTGTCTCTTTAAATACCCTTACAAATCCTGAAATAAGCAGATTTACTCTCACCGCTGTGTACTGGCAGGTTTCCTGGTTTCTCTTTAGCTTCCAATTAGCTTCTGGAGATTTAATGAACCTGTGAACCAGCATTTGCTCTTTTTTTTTTTAAAGACCAGTGGCATCATAGAAAGGTAAATCACTGCATGCTGTCCCCACAAGATAACAAATGATCTTAAGTTCAGAATATTCAACCTTTTCCCTCCTCCACACAGTTACGAAAATAACAGATGGGTCATGACCTGTAAGTTTTATTTTACGTTGCTTAACACTTGCTTTTCAGATTTGAGATCAAGCTTCTACATGTGTTTTTACAGTTGTAAAAACAACTCGACCTGACACCTGACTCGAGCCACTAAATCTGATGGAGATAAAGATGTTCAACATCACTTTGAACTCAACGTGGCATCTTCTTAAAGAATCTTTATTTTAAAACTAAAGAGGTACTGAGGTCGATGGTTAATTACTGCACATGCACTTTAAAACTTTAAAAGCTGCTTTGATGCCTTTTTAGGCTTCTCTTTCTTTTATAAATATGTATTTTTAAATCACTACCCGCCACAGGGGTAGGTTTATTGGTTCAATTTATTTCGGTGACCCCACCTTTTTGTTTGGATATACAGCCTTCCTGGGGGCAGAAGGAGAGCGGTGCTGACGATTTGTGATAACACGACGTGCGTGGGGTTGCGTTTGGCAGCAGCTGAGCAATGGAGTGGGGGATTCCAGGCGTGGGGCTGAGGGAGAGGGCTGGCAGAGCCCAGGCTCGTCCTCCGCGCAGCTGCTGCCGTGCTGAATTTAGCTGCCGGCCCTTGGGAAGGGGGCAGGCAGCTGCAGAGCTGCCTGTGTGGGGATTTGGTCTCCCCTGGAGACCCGTCGCGTCGTCCCGCCGCTCTTTGTTCCCGTGCACGGGCTCTGGCCCGTGGGAAAACCCCTCTTGTCAGAGGGTTGGATCATAAAACTTGTGACAAAAGAGCTGAGTGAGTATCAGCTTGTCTCCCACTTCCAAGTCTTGTTTGGGAATTTTTTCTTTTTTTTTTTTAACAGTTCTTTGTAGTTGAGTTTGCCATTGCTGTTCCCTTATGGCCTCTCAGTTGGCACTGGCTGGGTGAGTCCCAGCAAAACCACTCTGCCGGCGTTTTCCTGCTGATTTGGGCTGGAATTGCTGGAAGAGGTTGTATTGGGTCTCCTTGATCGTCCTGCAGCAGCTCCTCACTCAAGCCCAGCATGGGGAGCAGGGGGTGGGTGAGTGGAGCATCTCCATTCATGGAGCATCCAGGGCTCAGACTTTGAGTGGAATTCTTCAGGTTAGAAGGTTTTGCAGCAAGGTGCGCTGGGCTTGGCTGTACAGCACACAGGAAGATGTCATCATTAATTAATTTCACAAAGAATTAATTTCGTGAATTGAGGTAGAAGCTGCAGGTTTGAGTTTTACAGCCTCCTGCCTCCCACTCTGACTATCTGCTTGCCTCTGGGTGGCTTCCATGTCAAGGTTTTGAATCTTTTGTGTCTTTAAAAAACCCTCAGCTCTCCACCCTGACAGACCCCAGGGCCCAGCCATGCTCAGAGGTGCTGTATGTCCTCGTTAAGGACGTCTCATTTGGGCCCAGTGACCTCAGGGTGCACAAACTGTTGGTGAAATGGGCCATTAATTCAGGACTCTGGTTGCACTCTGCCAGAACAAGCCCAGGTTTGTTCTCAGCGTGGCCAGGGTTTTAGTTAGATTTTCCTTGTGTGTGTCACGTCCTTGAAACCAGATAACACTGCTGAGATGTGAGGGTTTGCTCTTTCCTCTGACCCATCTGGCACACCAAGATGCTCCTTTAAGAATTTCAGGGTCTGACCCAGAACTTCCTTATTAGGGGCAAACCCAGTTTCGTTACTTGCCGTGGAGATGAGGGGGGATGGTGAGTTGCCCTTACTGTGTGCTGTGTGTTCCAGAGAGCCCGAGGTTCGGTGTCGTCTTGTGGAAGAAGTTCTGTCCTGATGGCCGTGGATGTGGGAAAATCCCTTTCGGAAGGCTCTCTGAGTGGGACTGCCAAGGACGGTGGTAGTTGGGAGTGCACGGAGGTGGAGGTGGAGATGGACAGCCTGGAGCTGACGGACAGCCTGCACCGGCTCTCGGGGGCAGAGGAAGCCAAGCCCAGCCCGCAAGGGATGGATGTGGCAATGAGCAGACACGGTCACTTGGCCACTGGTGTCACACAGGGAGGATCCAGCTCATACCCAGAAGTGTCTTCAGCATCCGCACCCGGATTTCCCAAAGCAAGAGCAAACCTTTCAGAGAAAGAGACGCTGACCTGTCGGGGTGCTGCTGGTGGTGCCGTTCCTCCTCGTGTCAGCCATGGGTCCTTCTCCTCAGAAGAGCAGCAGGTGAGAGGGTTGTGTGTGCAGGTGTTGCTGCACCACCAGGAGGTCCCAGGCGAGGTGGGGACTTGTTTGCCAGGGCTGTCTTAGCAAGGGCTTTCCATCTCTTCCTTTGGGAGTGTGCCCACTCCTGCTGGGGCTAGGATGTGTGCTGGGAAAGGGCTGGGGCTCCAACACCCAAGTTATTACTTCCATTCCCACATTGCCACCGCAGAGCTGGAAAGTCACTCAGGACAGTGCTCCTTAAATAAATGCCTCTTGCTGCCAAGTGACTCCTGCAGCTTCCCAAGCCCTCGAGATGCCTTTCCTTAAGAGCAAACCCCACGCTGGGCTCTGAGCAGCTGCAGGATGTCCCACAGACGGCACAGCTCACTTCCAGCCTCAGCTCATGGCAGATCCAGGGCTGGGCTTTTACCTCCATATCCGGGATATGTGTGGTTGTCTTTGTCTGGTTGCTTTGCTGCATTTCATGCATGTCTGTCTCTCCCTTTCCTTTTCCCCCGTGTCCTTGAGCAGGTGAAGCCATCAGGCCGTTGGGATCCGGCATCCAGCCCTCCCAGCCGGCGCAGCTCTGCAGAGGAGAACATCCTTCCTGAGAGCTGGCACAACGCCCCTGTTGGCCATCGGAGACAAAGTCTGGGAGCCCAATCCTCATTTCCCTCCACCCCGGAGCTCCTGCAGCCCCAAACCCCCCCCAGCCCCGGGAGCGCCCTGCGGAGCCGCTCCGTGTTGAGCCTCTCTGCCCTGTCTTCCGGAAGGAGTGGCCTCTCCGAGGAGCCGTCAGGCAGCTTGCCAGCCAGCACGGATGTCCCTTCTCCAGCAGCCACCACGGCTACCAGGGACCTGTGGTGCCGACAGGGAGCAGCAGGAGGCAGGGCCCTGCGGGCGCCTTTCCTCGATTGCCGCGCCGTGGAGCGCATCCGGGAGGTCTCCTCCTACCAGGCCGACTACTGGGCCTGTGCCATCCCGGATTCCTTACCCCCGTCTCCAGACCGTTGCTCACCCCACTGGAACCCCAACAAAGAATACGAGGACTTGCTGGATTATGCTTATCCGCTGAAGCCAAGGTACAAGCTGGGAAGGATGCCGGACCCTTTCCTCCATGACTCAGGAGTAGGCCTGGACAGCTTTTCTGCTTCTCCTGAGGGCACGCTGAGGTCCCCCACCATCCACGGCCCCCGAGGTGGGCAGGCTCAGGGAAGCAGAGAAAACGGACATCGGGAATTGGTGGCCTCTGCAGAGAGATTCTCCACCCCGGGGCCTGGAGAAAGAGGCCGCTCAGGAGCTGGATTGTTCTATGAACCTTCACCTATTGCCAAAGCATCCTTTGCAAGAAGTACTTCCTCTCGTCCTTCCAGAGGTTTTGCTAAGGATGTGAGGATGGAGTCAGGTGGGCCAAGTTCACCTGGGCACCCTGCTGTGGATGGGAGGAGCTGGTGTTCCAGAGGGAGCTCCTTCCCAAACCTCACCGGGCAGGCGACAAGCACTGCTAGGTTTTTACCTATCACAGGTGTGCTCCCCCTGAGAAAGGAGTGGGAAGGGGATGAAGAATTTCTTTCCCTGCCTCCAAGACTGCAGGAGCTGGAAAGGCTGGCTCATTTTCTCTCCAATCTTTCTTTAACTGTAAGGAGGCCCAGGCGTGACCACCATAACCTGCCCCGTCACAGGCAGCCCCTTTCATCTGGGCTGGCTCCTTTTGGAGAAGCGAGTGGCAGGGACAAAACAGGAAACACTGAGGGTTATGCTGGGCGGTGGCAGCCCTGCAGCTCTCGAAAGCCCAGCTGGGAAAGCACAGAATCATGTGGCTGGATCCATAGGGATCCCCTCCAGGGCCTTCATCTACCGACCGGTCTCAGGGGCACGTTGGATGGGATGTACCGAAATGAACCACAGGTCAAGGGGCATCCAATGAAGAGCCAGCAGACTGAGTCCCTTGTCCAGTGTGTCAAGGTAGGCTGAGACCAGAAATAAAGTTTATTGTGGGAAGATCTCACATAAAATGTGCCTGGTCTTTATGGCACAATTAATTAAGGCTTCCTGTGCTGCATGATGTTGTGCTGCCTGGCAGCTGGTACTAATTTATGCAGGGGGGATCACTGGAGCAGATAATTCCTTCTGATGGAGCAAGAGCCTGTCTTGCTTTTCCTGGGGCTCAGTATCACAGGGCCAGGCTCGGTGGAGATGTGGCTCTCTGCTTGCCCCCATCCTGCAGTGCTGCTGCACCAGGGAAGAGGCAGGAGCTGCAGCAACTGAGGAGTTTCCTGATTATTTTGAGAATCTTTATATTTTGGGCAAATGATGTCTCATCGCTCCCTGGCAAGCAGGCACTGCTCCCCACCTTCCTCTCCATCTTCTTCCGCACCCCAGTGCTGTGATGAATTTGGAAGTGATGCTGGGCTGTTTGCAGGAGAGTAATGATTATCACTGTCATAGCTGCAAACTTGTCCCCTCCTCCTGTATGGGAATAACTCTGCTGATTTATAAGGGTCTTTTCTGTATCTGTCACCCCAGCTTGCCAGGGAAAAGCAGCTCAGCTTTATGGCAAACCCCTGATGAGCAGGAGCAGGACTTGAGTCTGGTTTCAGTGCCAGCAGAGGCCCCTGGGTTTCACGCAGCATCTTACAAAAATAATCCCTTACCGAGACGCTTTAAAAATAAATGAAAGCACTTAATTGAACGAGACAAACCCCTGGGGAAAAGCAACTGCAAATTAACTGCACAGCTCCGGTGAGAAGGAGGAGGAGGAGGGAGTCTCTTGGGCTGGGAGGTGGCGGAGGCCAACCTCTCCCCTCCACCTGGGTGCTACCAGCTTCCAGCACCTCTCCATGCAGGCGTTTCACAGTAACCCTCAATTCTTGCCACACAGTGGTGTGTGGGGGGGACTGTTCAGGAGTTTAACTTGGCTTTTGCCTTTTTTTCTGTCTACCCTTGCGTTTCCCAAGCTCAGGGATGTTTGTGTGCTGGGGGGAGAGGAGCAGAGAGCAGGTGCTTTCCGAAACACCGCTGACTGACCTGTTCCTGCCCCGTCTCCGTTGCAGCAATGGGTCTGTGACGCCCTTTTTTATTGCTTTGTTGAGTAGATGTTTTGCTGCCAGCTGGAAGAGCTGATCCGGTGGCTGTACGACGTGGCCGATGTCACCGGCAGCTGGGTGCCCCCCTCGCCAGATGCCGGGAGTGTGACGGCATCGCTGCACCGCTACCTGGTGGGTGTTGGCTTTGCTTCCCCCTCTCCAGTGGGAAACATGGCACCTCTGGAATGGTCCAGGGTACACCGGGTTTGCAAAGACAAATTTGGGAGCACCAGGAACCTGCTCAGGGGAAACTGCTCCCTGGGCGACCCGTGTCTCTTCCAAACACCCTCTTAAGCGATGCTGCTTTTCTCCTTTCCTTGCCAGGAGTTCAGGAAGGACGTGGCCAACCACCGGAGCCTGACGGAGAGTGTGCTGGAGAGGGGAGAAGCTCTCCTGGACTGCATGGCATCGAATTCCCCAGGTGAGGAGGGAGGAGTGCTTGAGTGGGGTTGGTCTGGACACAGCCGGTGATGCTGGCATAGCATCTGCCCCCCGCATGTCTGGGGATGGGTCAGCAGTGGGAAGGAAAAGGGTTTTACACTTCTGTTGCTGCCTGGAGACCTGGAGGTGGAGGTTTGAAGCCGTTACTCCCAAATGCTTTGGCTGCACTGTGCTTTGACCCTGGCCTTGGGCCCTGCCATCCATCAAGTGATGGATGTTCCTGCCTCTTAGGGGTCCTTTAGGTTATCCCAGTGGCAGCATGGCCAGCTCCCACTGGGCTGTGGGTGGAGCTGGGAGGAGATGCTTCTTTTGCAGGGCAGGAGAGGGTGATTTTTCCCACCCGGTTTGCACTCGGTGCATCCTGTGCTGGTGTCAGCTGCCAGTCTGGGGACACAGCCCGGCCTGGCTGGGGCCGAGGTGTGTGTGGAGCAGTTGCTCTGGTGACCTGGTGCATCCTGCACAAGGGACGTCTAAAGGATGGGCTGTACCTGCAGTCACCAAGGGGGCTTTAGAGGCCGAGTGCTGTGTTATGGATGGGCTTTCTTACCCAGTCCCAAAGGTTTCCCTTAAGACTCCCTATTTCTGCATCTTCATTAACCTGCAGCATCCTAAGTCGCTTCCCACCCCCTCCAAACTCTCCATCACATTGTTGACAGGGTGAACATCAGGTTATTGATTTCTAACACTCCATTTCCTTCAAAAGCTCTGCCTGGGTGAGCAGAACTCTCTCTTTCTGCTCTTACAGACATTGAATTACCACATTACTACCACCTCCATTCATACATTTTTTGTTTTCCAGCTCTGAAGGACACGCTGGGTTTGATTGCAAAGCAGTCGGAAGAGCTGGAAAGCCACGCAGAGCACCTGTACAAGTCCATTCTTGCTGCTGTGGGTCCCGTGCAGGGCAAGGACAAGGTGGAGGATGAGGCAGATGCAGCACAAAGCTGCCCCGTGGGTAAGCAGGGGGGCAAACCAGCCTTCCTGCAGTGGGGGAGGAGGGAAGGAAGCATAGGAAGAGAAACACCTGAATTAGCAAACACTACACGTCAGGGTCTATTGTTAGTTCTCTGAATGTGATGTTTGGAAAGCAAGGGAGGTCTCAAAATGGATGCCCTGTCACCTTTACCTGGGCAGCTCCTCGGAGGGACCCAGCAGGGAGGGCTGGGAGGACAGCAGCAGCAGAGGGAAGATGAGGAAGGGATATTTTTTGGCTTTGTGTTTTCTCAGAAACATTGTGGTTGCCACAAAATGGTGGGAAAGGGAAGCAAGTGAATTCAGGTGTAAAACGGGCTACAAAACTTGTTTGCTGATTTCTTGACTGTCTTCCTTCAAACAGAACTGGAGAGACAAGTGTTTCAGGAGTGTCAGCCTCTCACAGGAGGATAATATCTTACGTAGTGTTTGTTTTTTGTTTTGTCTAATTGATACCTATACCCAGGTGTACCCTACACACTGTGCAAGCAGTGAAGACAATGAAGGTTTTTCCTCTCTTAAACTGTAGCTGAAGTACAGTATCAAACACCCCATTTTATTTCAGATGATGCTGCCTCTGTCAGACCTGGACTTCGCTAGCTTGTCTTGGGAGGGCTGAGAAGAACTGCAGCAAGCACCAAACCACCTCCATCACCACTTGCAGAGATGCCAAAATGTGTTCAGCGAGCCCACCTGGGCTGATGTCAGTGTGGTTTGTACCAGGGCTTGAGAAAGGTGTGTTGTACAGCAGGTGCTCTGCTGCTGGGATGGTTGGAGTCGTGTCAGGAATGTACAGCTGGCCTTTTTCTGGTTGGTTTTTTAACATAGCTTTCCTTTCTTTATTGAAGTGGCCTGTTCCATGTGTTAGCAGAAATGTCAGGAACAGAGTTTTTTAACTGAGTAATCCATAGTGTTGCCGTGCAGCTCCCTGCCAAGTAAAGCCGTGTGATTTTAATAGCCCCGTTCTCATGTTTTGTTTATGCTTGTCAAAAATAGGTGCCAGAAGCCAAGAAATAGCAACTCCTCCTAGTTCTTGGGAGCAAACTGAAGGTCTATTTATATTTACCACTCCCTGCTGAAGCAGAGCCTATTTATCTTTCAATTTTCTTATGCATAAACACAGAGAAGCCAAAATCGTGAATCTCAATAAAATAATAAATGGGCAAGTACAGCCAGGGAAGAACCAGGTTCTGTATAACCTGGTGTCACCTGTTGTTGGTAGCAGCTGTGTTGGTGCTGTGCTGGTTTCCCCTCTTACAGCTACTGCAGCTAATCACTGCTCACAGAACAGCATCAAGGGTTTCCACACCCTTTCTCTAAAAGAAAGGGCATCTCTGAAGCAGCACAACAAGGTAAGTGGCCAAACAAAGTTACAGAGTGTTGGTACTTGGCTTCAATTAACCTGTAAACTAAATGGTGAGCATGGTATTCTTGTTCAGAAAGCATCATTTCCTCCCAATCCTGTGAACACAACACAGTGAAGTTGCTGTTCTGCACAGGTAGAAGGTAAAAGCACAGGTAAACTGAAGCAGCTACAACAAATAATTCATTGGGGTTTGTGGGGTTCTTTGGATACTCTCCCATCTTTTATGTCCTAAGCCTCACAGGCAATTTTTTTTGACCCAGTATTTAGTATTTCAGCTCACAAGTAAGAGACTACAGTGCCCTTTACCAGGACTCTTAGGCCTGCTCTGCCCTCACACCTCAGCCTGAAAACCACAAGCTTCAGCATCAAACAGCACCAGCACAGTCATGACTGAGGGGGAACAAATAACCACCAGACACCTGCTGTAGCCCAAGTTGGTTTTGCAATGCTTTTATTACTGTATATATTAACATTGGTTTGGATAGTATGTAGCAGGCATCTCGACATTGAAGTTCATTTGTGCACTCTCTGAAGGGAAGATGTTTTACCCTCAACACAACCTCCTTCTGCTTCGCTTCCTGATCTGCGCAGCACTCGCTGCTGCTCCTGCTCTCAAGGAGCAGCCACTCACATTTATAATGAATTATACCAACAAGCACATCTCTACTAGAAAGCACATCACTTTATTGTGAAGGTCTCAAGTGGAAGAGTTCAACTTAACCATGACAATACTTTATGTATTACAATTGCCTGTTGATTTATGCAACTATGTTGAAGAAAGCTGTTAGCCAAAGTCACCCCCCCCAAAAAAAAAAGAGGATATTTGCACCAGTTTTAGTTTATACCTCACAACATACCTAGGCTATATTTTTACTATCACAGGGTGTATTTACTACTAGGGGAATGTTACATGGTCTTTCAAACATGAGACTATTTACAGAATAGGCTGAACATTTGAGTTTAGATAAAGCTGAACAATTTTACATGTATAGGAAGTGTTATAGGCTAGCTTTCCTGTGGCTTTTAGCTAGACATCAGGCACTAATGATTTGATTAGCTCTGTACAAAGAATCACACACCATCCAAAACCTCTTGGCTGCTGGTTAGTTCCAAATTATTTGAGATTGCGCCTACTTTGAGCAACAGTCTGGTGGGGGGCCCTGCTGCCCCCCTGTCATCCTCCTGCTGCCTCGCTGCAGAACAGAATAGAAGCTAAGCTGTTGCACTAAGTCAGAAGAGTATTGATTAAAAGAGGATGGAATTAACAGTATCTAGAAAAGACATAATATACTGGTAGAAAGTTATACCTCCTCCAGTTATGCTGAAATCACCGTGTTAGGGAAATACCGTTCTCTCCCCTACTACGCAAAGCTGTCGGGAATCCCCTAAGTGGAGTCCTTGAGAAATAAATTAAGTTCCAAGACTAAGTTAGGGAACTGTTGTACATTCAGAGTGCATTATGCCTCCATGAACACTGGGTGTTTCTAGTACAGCACACATGCCTTAAGCACCACGACAGCTCAGGCTTTGGGGCCACAGCCACTGGTTTGAGTTGCAGGGAAGGTCTCTGGTCTATCAGGAGGTCTGAGAGCCATGGCTGCACACACAGATATGTTTTGTGCACAATGCAAGCCTGATTTCCCCCTTAGCCATACAAATTAAGACAATATTTATCACCATACAGTTTGATATTACTTCCAATAAGTACAATATTTATTAAACATTTCTTCAGTTTTGTTACATATTGTGCAACAAATTACAATATTCTGCAGCCACAAATTATATGCAGAGTATGAAGAAACTATTAATCAGATAGTGTGATCTCTCCATTTATAATTCTACAAGAAGGAACTAGCAAATCAGATCTTACATATATCTTACTAAATTTTATGCATGGAAAGTGACAGACACTGTTGTGCTGTTTGATACAAAATGGCTAAACTTCATCTTCAGAAGACTAAACCTGACATCTAAACATGCCAATAGAAACATCAAAACAAAAATACATCCTAACCAACCACAGGAAACAGTCTGGTATCAGGAAAAGCAACAAGGATTACACGTTTATAAACCAGCACACAAAGGTTTAAAACAGTTCTGAAAATGAAGTTAGCTGTCTTGAGTCAAGGGAATAAAAAAAGTCAGTATTGACCATTTACAATCTCTGACCTTTGTGGAGACGGTAAGAATCTGTTGTAGTGCAGCTACATACAGTACAATTCAGGCAATTTTTTTTTTTTCACTTGGGTTCAGATTGCAAATTCATTGTTGTGAGACAAAAGGGGGGAGGCAAGTTTTAGCAGCAACCTCCACTAGACTGCTTGACTGGAGTGCTCTGAATTTTAACATTGGACTTCTCTGCACCACCAGCTGTCGCTCCCGGGCCCATTCGTTTTTTAATCTCAGCAGCCATGGTCATGAAAGACTGTTCTACATTTGTGGCATTCTTTGCACTGGTTTCCAAAAAGGGAATTCCAAGAGAATCTGCAAATTCCTGCAAATTGAGAGACAGTGAACAGTAAGCTCATACACAGGTTCGTAGCTCACCTCCTTTCCTGGTGCACTGCTGGGTAAGCCACAAGTTCCTGCATTCCACCCCACACCCCATCTCCAGTCTGACCTGCAGGGCAAGGGGTCTTTAAACTGCCCCCATTTGTGTCACCCTGACATCCACGTACCACAGCACTTCCCTGCATTATGAACCAAAGCAGGTGCTCACCGAGCAAACAGAGGTGTTTGTACCCACATACCTTCGCTGTTGTATAGTCTACTACTTTCTTTGTGGTCAGATCACATTTGTTCCCCACCAACAACTTGTTGACGTTTTCACTGGCATAACGGTCTATCTCCTGCAGCCACTGCTTTACATTATTGAAAGACTCCTGTGAGATAAGAGAACTGTAAGCAAGGCCCTGGGAGAGGGAAGATCAGCACTTCGGTAATGACCGGGAAAGAACAGGAAGCAGTGCCCTGACCAATGTGATTCACAACCACGGGAGAGAACTCTCTAATTGCCATCCCCTCATGGCCTCAGGACAGCCCAGTCACCACACGGTCTACACAGCTCCTGCTCCAAGCCCTACACAATCAGCCCTGCCTGCACTCCTCCCCCCCTATTATTTTCCCAGCTCCTTATCTTGAATATTCAAGAGCTTCTACCATCTGGGACTCTTCTTCCTCTTCCTGTAGCAGAGATGAAGAGACAGGGCACACACAGCTGAAACCAGAATAATCCCACAAATTTACAAAGCACCAGGCATCAGGTGCAAAACACCTTGTTGTAGATATGCTGGAACAACCTTTGACTGCAGAAATGCTGGACCAATATTCCAGTTAGCAATTGAACACAATTGTTCTTTTTCTATTATTTAAGGAAACCCTACACTTCCCAAGTGCCCTTCCAACAGGACAACTGCACCAGTAATCTCCAGAGATCCTTTCACAGAAAACACTGGCTCAGTTGTGTCCTGCACATATGCTGACAATTTTCTGTTCCAAATGCCCAATTTTACTGTAGATCAAAGTTCAAGTACATTCAGAAATCTTTCAACGACTTCCATCAGTAACTCAAGACTTCCTGCTACCAAAGGCAGGGTGAGAAGTATTCACACAGAATAATCAGTTACCTGCACAGCAAGTTTGAGGTTAAGCCTACAGTACAATTGTTTTAGAGCCACAAATCCCACTGCTCCTTTTATTTCTGTGTTCAGCCCCAAACCCTGCATAGGAACATATACACTTGGCTTGACAAACCTCAGTGCAGCCTGGAGAACTGTGCCACTGTCTCCTTACAACTCAGTTGTTAAACTCCTGGGTTTATTTACTTATCAGCCTGGAGAAACTCTCCAGGCACAGGTTTAACACTTACCTGATCTGTAACATCATACACAACTATGATGCCATGAGCTCCTCTATAGTAACTGGAAGTGATAGTCCGAAACCTCTCCTGTCCCGCCGTGTCCCACTACAAGACAAGTGACAGGGTCAGTCACCACAGTGTGGCTGTGCCAGAGTTACACATCAGCTTCCAGCAACCCAGATCAGAGGACCAGCCACCCAACTACAACCACATCCAAGTCACAGTTGCAGAAATGGCTCTGAAACTGTGTGCATCAAACAGGATCTGAGGAGATCAAGTATTTTAGCTGAGAATTACACTTGGGTAGGCACTTTCCTCAAGTGTTCATTTTGCTTGGTTTCAGCCAAGTGCAGCCAGGAGATCTCTGAGGAGAAACATGAAGTGGTTTTGACCCACGGAGAAGCCATGGTTCGGTGCTCAGAAGAACAAATACGAACCAGGGCTTGGTTAAAGATCAGAGCTGCAGGTCTCCAACACGACCACTCCCTGCAACTTCCTTGGCACAGGAGCTCCAGCAGAAGTGTTTAAAGGCAACAACTCAAACCAAACCCAGTTCCCTTCTCCTGCTGTGGGACTTAAGGCAGGATATTAGGTGCTTGACCTCTCGCCCACCCAGGACAGGAACAGCACCTGCCCAAACAGCTCCCTGGAGCTGTGTCAAGAATAGGGCTGGCTGCATGTTAGAAACAGTCAGACTCGGACAGAATTCAACAATGACAGCATTCCTAGTGGGCTGCTCTATACTCAGGACAGTTACATTGGAGTCTGGAGGCTCAGGCTTCTGGCTGGAAGCTGGACTCCTGCGACACAACATGGAATCCCTGAGTCATTGCTGTCAAGTCCTGAAAGCCTCTGCTTGAGCTGGAAGCAGTGGCTGACAAGGATTGTGTGACCTTGCACAGATACTGGGTTTCATTACACCAGTCACCCTTTTAGAGTGCTTCAAGACTGAAGAAGTGCCAAGTCTCTTCCCCTGTTTATTCCAAGTGAAAGGCCAAAAGCAGCACCGCCCAGTGCTAAGGCAGACAGGCCAGTTGCAAGGCTTTGTGTCATTTTTTCCACTCAGGTCAACAAAAGCAATTTCCAGCACTAGACAGCGCAGTCTGCTAGTAACAGTTGATGTGGAATTCAGGCATCTTGGACAACTGTGTAGCATTCCTGCATTTACACAAATCCTGGCTCAAAACTGCAGAACTACGCCGGTTTTGATACAACAGCACTCCAGCACAGATTCTCCTCTTTCAGGGAAACATAATAAGCATCCTTCTTTAAGGACAGGTCATGGGAAGTCTTGCAATCTTGTGAAAACTGCCTTGCCTCTTGTAACAGGGAAGATATCACTTATATTTTAATGATTAAAGTACAAAGATAACTGCCAACAGTTATGAATATAATTCTGTGCTCAGTTTAAAGTACCCAGGAGTTGAGAAATACTACTTACTATCTGAAGCTTGATTGTTTTCCCATCTAGTTCTATAGTTCTGATTTTGAAGTCCACACCAATCGTGCTGATGTAACTTTCTGTGTACGTGTCATCCTAGGAGAGAGAGTGAACAGAAGTCAAGCCAGCTGCACCTCTTCTGCAGCCACCTACTTCATTATGCTCCAGGCAGACAAAGGTACTTAATTTCCTTGGAAAACCAGCCTGATTTGTCATGGCAAAGTCCAGGAGGCAACTATGCATTTCCACAGAGTATCTACTTGTCAAAAATTCTTCAAAGTTTTTCAAAAGCACCACAAACAACCAGACTTGTGTTTCAAAAACTAGTCAAAGAACCCTTTTTTCTGGAAATCCTGCAATGTTAAGTCCTTGTGAAGAACAGTGTAAAAACCAGTCTTTGCTCAAGTTGGCAGACTAAAGAACTACTTAGAATAACCAGTGTGGTTAATAAAATGCATCAGATTTTTATTTTCCTTTGATGGCTTTTCATCTGTGTTACACAGCAGCCACCTACAAGTCAGAGGCTTTGCTTCAGTCACACTCCACACATGAATTTCAGATCCTCTGCTGCTGCAGCTGGTTGCTAAGGCAGGTTAGAGTTACAGCTGAGGTACTTGTGCTGAGTCCTCTGCTCTGTAGCCTGTGTCAATACAGGACAGAAAACACTGTTGAGCAGTTTGCAGGGGACTGGGTGTACTCTCCAGAAGGCTTAAGGCACACAGGAAGGGCTGGATCAGCCTTTGCTACCTTCTAGTGATTGTCAGCTTGTCAGAGCGAAGGAAATTTCTACGCCTAAAGTATCCATAGGATAGAACTTCATGCACAATACACCACAAAAGGCTTTATGCAACCAGTAGGTATCACAAACACAAGGGATTTCTTTGGGCTGTGAATGGAAGACATCTCAGGTAATATATCCAAAGTAAGAATAAAATATTAAGCCTTTAAGAATGACATGACATTTTCTTCCTTAACATCTCAATAGTCAGAAGGGTATGTTTGAAAAGCCTGAAGTTTAACCTATGGCAGCAAGAACACAGGTAAGTGAATGCTGTGGTAATTCCTTATGTCAGGGTAAAACAGCTTAGTTGGAGAGTCACATTTTTCCAAAGGAAAGAGCGACTTAGTTGAAGAAACACCAGATAACTGAGCACAAACTTAAGCTGGCTATCAAAAAGGAAAAGTTGGATTATTTGCATGAGGCCAGGATTAATCCAACAGTATCTGCAGGAGAGGCTGGCTAGACTGCTCTGGGAGTACTGCTCCCACTGGGGTGTCACCTCCAACCCACTGCCTCCATGCTGTGAGCAGAGCAGGGCACATCCTTCTCCTGTTCACACACTGGTTTCAGTGCCTCCCTGCCCTAACACTGCACCACCAGCAGCTGTGACAGCTGTAACTGAGCTATTTGTACACCCCAGACCACCATTTCACATTAACGTGACACAACAGGCTCTTCCCAGAGGTGCCCAGAGCAATCGTTCAGGCTGCAAGAACGATGCCATCACCTTGTAGTAGCACCACACTCGAGTTTCTAAGTTAATGTCCCATATTCTCCCTTCCTTCCTCTTCTCCCATGGCAACATAAAGTTGCACTTTGGCATAGCCATAGATAAGAAGTTCACTGGACTTCAGCTTTTTCTACTGAGAGATGTCAAACCCATTTTAAATTTTCTTGTTGACAGAAAAACTTGAGCTTTTTGCATCAAAGTTCAGCCAGAGCAGCCCATCAGCAATTTTAACATTAACTAAAGGAAGCATAAGGCCTTGTTAATCCTAGATTATTATTTAAATTCCTTCTCTGACTAAACAAGTGGTAGATCTTTTCAATACAGATATCAAATTTTATCTGGCAGAAAGTGTTCTTATCAAGTAGTAACTGATCAAGGTCTTGCCCTGACACATTTGTATCCCTCATGCCTGAAGGCTCACACCCCAGAATTCAAGTATGTCCTTCCACCTTCAGCGTTCTACCACTACTGTAATGATGGAAGTTAAATTAACATATCTTGTTCTCTAGCAACAGGAGAATTAGAATTAAACTTAACTGGACACAGTCTTGGTATTATTTCTTTCCATTTTACTCAAATGCATCAGCTAGAAACAAATTCAGAGGACAGGAGGGCTTTGCAATACTATACTTATGCCTTGGTATGCCAGACCTGACAGACATCAGCCCTGCTACCAGAACTACTTGAAAGGAGAGTTCTTGCTAAGCAGCTTTTTTACATTAAGTTTTCAAGTATGATCACTTACTGCAAACCTAAGTAGAAGGCAAGATTTCCCAACACCGGAGTCTCCAATCAGAAGTAGCTTGAATAAATAGTCACTGCAGAAGGAAAAAAAAAACAAACACAAATTAGGTCACTTAATGAAAAACACCATCAAGAACCAAGTTCCTTACAGCCAGGGTATTATGATGTTTGAGAAGGGCAAATTAATTCACTGCTAGGAAATTCACCTACAACTCCAAGGTCCTCTATCCAGTTTAGACACTGCCAATTTACCTGGTAAGGGAAGTGTGAAGTAGATGCTCTGAACACAGTGTTTTTATGTGGAACTGTGCTTTCCCGGGAAGGTACTCTGGGGATATTAGTCGGACAATCAGCAAGACTAACACAGTCCTACTCCAGCCCTTTGTGGTCTAGCAAAGATGAAAATCACGCTCTGCAATTAATTGCAAGCCTCACTGTTTGGGTGAGTAACTCAAATAACACGCAGGTGGCAGTGACAGCCTGCTGCCCACCAGAGCCATTATCTTTGCATCTTTAGAGTCAGAGGCTTCACAAATACCATGTAGTTGCCCAAAGCCAACCATTTCTTTCCTCAGTTTAAGTTACCCGTATTTAAGTTCCAACTGAATGCAACAGCACAATATGCAATTTAAATATACAAACTATGAACACCAAGTGTCCTAGTTACAGTGCCTGTTAAAGCAAAATTAACATCCACCTTCCACAACAGACTATTTATTTAGCAGAGACCAATACCCCACCCGCCTTTCAAGAATTAAAGCTAAAGTTATTGCCAGATGAGGATACATCTCTGGGGGACATCAGGTGTGATATTAGTAATTCTCAAGACACACTGTAAGAGCTGACCATTCTTTTCTTGCCTAATGTTGAGTCTTCCCAACATTAAAGAACAAGTACAGTGTCATCAATGACCAATCCTGATTTACACTTCTAAGAGTAGTGAAGATTTCATTGTTGGCAAAACATAAGTTTCTGTGTTAGTCTAACAACTAATGGGGAAATTTCATAGCAGGAGAACAAGCAGCAGAGACAACACAAATAAGTTATTTTGCTTTTAAAGTACTACACTAACTCAGTTTACAACTTTTCAGCCCTGTAGTGGCCAGGATTAAGTTCTGTTCTCATTTAACCACAAGAGTTTAACAGACATATTTTTATGCCCACTTAACCAAACTGAGTAAAGATTAAGTTTATGTAAATGCCTGAAATCAACTGTCCCCACCCACTATTCCCCAGCAGCGCCACTGACTCTAGCTGGCAGGAATCCAGCCAGGAAACTGCATCCAGCCCCAGCTGATAACAGCCAAGTAGATGGTCAACTGCTCAGCTTTTCACCACCCCTCTGCTCCAGTGCCCAACTGACTCTCACCCTGGCTGGCCCCAGGTTGGAGGAACGCACCCAGCTGAAACCTTTAGTTTCCAAGCACTCCTCTCAAGGACAGAGAGAAGTCAGGAGTGGTAAATGTTGCAACTAATAAGCTGATCCTTAAAAACGCAACCTCATAGTGTAAAGCTAAAAGCATTCAAGGTATTTAAAAAGAATAATCAAAGTCAAAGGATACCTACCAGCTTACAGTCACAGAAGTCACCACTCCACCTGTCAAGTCATGTACTAATACAAGGCAAGATGGTTTTAGGAGAATGACAGTTATTAACTGAAACTGTTCAGGGGACACAAGTTACATTGCATCACAACCCACAGATCTCAACAGATTCAAGATGGCTGAAACACTGATCAGAAAACTTCTTAACCCCACTAATCGTTGCGTTCCCCATGAGCAGCAGAAACTCTCTGAAACCTGGAGGACAAGGTGAGGTACAAGAGCTCCAAGACCTAGACCACTGTTACACCTGTGCCTTCTCCCCCACGATGCCTCAGCCTTCACACAACTCCTTCCCACTCCAGCAGGAAGTTTGGGCTGTTCGGTTTCCTACATATCCAAAATTTTCAGCAATCCTGAAGCTGCATTATTACTTAAAGTAAGCACTAATACACTTGAAAGTATTACAAATTGCAGCACATTATAATCCCCTTAAGAATATTAACATGTGAATATTAGCACTACTTTTTTTTTTTTATTTTCACTAAAATTAGTGGAAAAAAGTAACTCCTTCCTGGTAGGTAAGGCTTCAGCTATGAGTTTGAGATCCACTTAAAAGCCTCCCCTTGCTTCCAAGAGTAATTCAGGTTCCCCCAGAAATCAAGTAACTTGTCTTCCTCTGTTACTGTTGGCCCTACGAGCAGCTCCCAACCAAACCTACCCTGCCATTAAACGTTACTGTTCAGAAGCAAACAAGAATAACAGCTTATACACAGAACTATTGTTAAGTTAATACAACAGGAACTCGGAAGCCTTAAACACTGGGTTTGACATCTTTGCTATTCAGACTCCCCTCACTTGTCGCTTCAGTATTTTCAGAGGTAAGTGATAACCACAGGCTCACACGGCGGCCTTAAGCCACCTGCCTCACCCCCACCAAAACCAGGGCCAGCAACAGGCTGGAAACAGCCTTTCCTGGGTTAGCTCCGTCTCTGACCGTAGAAACTGGTGTTGTGTCACAAAAACCTACTTTTGCCAGAGATAAGCACGGCTGATGCTTAGACCTGCATCAATTTGGAAATAATTTAAGTAGAATCCTGCAATTTAGGTTTTTCATTTTCTAAGACACTCCCTATTCCAATAATATAGTGCCTTCCTTTTCAAATACAGTTTGCAAGCTGTACTTTTAAAACACAGCAGGTGCCCACACAGGGGTTTGAGAACAAACGTGCAGCCTGTTACACACAGCGTGATGCTTGAGACAGCTCTCGGGTACAGCAATGGTTTAAATCAAATAAAACTAAATATTTCTACACTGAACTACACCAACAGAGTACTTGTGTAAATGGGTTCAACTGCAGCAATGTGTCCAACAAGCCACACAGGTTAATTCTGGTATTTACTCCCTAAGAGTCTCACAACCATTTCTGAAGCCACTAAATTTTGCTTGTTAAACCTGAAGACTTAAACTCATGAACTCCTCCAGTTTAGGGAGCCTTCTCCACACTACTTAGGGGACAGTGGGAATTCAGATTAATCATTCAATTATTTCTCACCATTTAAATAAGCAAGTCATACTTGGGACCCTCAGAGAGATCCCACTGGAAGAGCATGTGGAGCAAGGCAGTTTCAGTCAGTAGGAATGAAGCTTTCAAATCCTCCCCACCACGAAGGGGATATGGTCACTTCCTCTTACCAAAGAGATAAAGGACAAGTATGTGAAGTTTAACTGTCTCTTGCAATTGAAAAAAAAGCCCAGGCACCTCCAAACCAGCCCTGTGGATGTTTTGAGCAGTGCAGCAGCATCCTTCTCTTATGTGCATGTCCTGCGTCAGCAGTTCAGCAGAAAACCAGGAAATCAAGTTCTTAGGACAGGCCTGGCCAAAGCTGTGTGGAACAAGGGACCTGTGGGGCTCTAAGATACTGTTGTTTATGCAGGGAGGCACGTGGGGATTTTCTAAATGCCAGGAAGGTTTTATGCCAAAACAGACAAGACCAGGTAGTCATCTGTCTCCAAGAAGGAACTGCTGAAATCAGCTTTAATCACTGATGTCAGCTGCAAGTTTACTGTAAACAGGTACTCAGGCAGCCTCAATCCCAGGTCTTTGTTCTACCACCCCAGAAATTTTACTGAAGAGGAGCATGACTGTCACTCTGATTACACACTGCCTGTGTTAAGTAAACAGAACCCAGAAGACATACTGCCACTTTGCATCGCAGATTGCTGTTTAGAAAGGTTGGAACACAAACAATTTCAGATGATTCCAGC
Source organism: Oxyruncus cristatus (assembly GCA_013399855.1). Lineage (NCBI taxonomy): Eukaryota > Metazoa > Chordata > Aves > Passeriformes > Cotingidae > Oxyruncus > Oxyruncus cristatus. The sequence goes on along the minus strand of VXAY01006827.1, from coordinate 274,450 downwards.
AACCCAGGAGCTGCCACTCAATTGCCATCTACCAACCACCATTACACAAGACTGAAACCCCCTCACAGGTTTTCTCTAACACTCCTGAAGAATGCAAAAAAACCCACCCAGACTTACTCCAAAACCCACTTAATTTCCTCATCTCTGCTTGAGGGTATCTAGAGCAAGATCCAGACACTATAGAACATGGATCAAGATTAATTCCTGGTCAGACTTGGATAGTGCACCCACCAGTGTGTTAGTGCCAGTTAGCCAAGTACATGCAAGTGGCTGAACCTGACAGGATCTAGTCACAGCAGAGTCAATATTGACATTTTACTCATTTAAACACCAGCAGGGAGGGAGGAACACAGAAGGAATACACCTCAGTGTTCGGTGGGCAGGTGTTTTCAGAATTTAGCTTCCAAACACCAACATCTCATCCACTCCTCTTCAGCTCCAAGTAGTCCACTAGGCTGTCCCACAGCCCTGAAGTTCCAAGGAAGCTCTCAGAACCACACACACCTTCCCCTTCAAGCCCTTGCACCAGCAGATTCTAATCCTGAACTTTAGCAAGAAAATAGAAGGAAGCAAGTCTTTAGTGAGAAGTTTTAACCATCCCACTGACTTCTGACAGACTTCTGGAACACCCAGAAGAGAGGATTTGGGGCCGCAGCCTGATCTGAAACTTTGATAGGGAAGTAAGAACATTTTACAAGGCACTTCTAAGAGGAAAACAGACACATCTGCTACAGGGAACTAGAAGGAATAATGTCATAATCCCTTAAATCTTATTCCTAGTTTAACACGGACCCAAGTATACCCATTTCAGTAACAGGTATTTTCTGTCCATCTCACCACACCCTTCCCATCTCCTCCCCTCATCCTCCAGGCCAAACCCTATCAGGAAGTGCCAATTTAACACTACAAGTTAATCTTAAACTACAGCTTTTCCTCTTTGTTTTGCTTTCGAGAACTCGGCTTGTTCCGCAAGGAACAAGCGCTCTTCACTGAAAACAAGCCTCCCTCAGAACGTTTTCCCCCTCTTCACTGCAGCTTTCAGGACCTCATTGCAGGGAATGACTCTCTGCATTATTCTAGAGAGATGAGAGACTTCAAGAAAGGCAACCCCCACCCCACAGGCATGCCTGGAAAAAGGCCCCTTTGATCCATTTCTGTTAGTGGCCTAACACTGTGCAGGTGTTAAAACTCAAGAAGTCTTACAGGTAAATCCGAGTTTAACTCTTGAGGACCACAGAGGCACCAACAGATTGCTGGCCTTCCATCCCTTGCCCACTTCCAGCTACTCGTTTTGGTGTTTTCCTAAGCTACACATGCAAGTTTTGGATGTAATCCTGCCAAGATGTAACTCGAGTTCCTGGCTGCACCCCTTGGGTTTCACCAACTCCCTCACACCAGCTGATGAGCACTTGTTTGCTCCTCAGGTGATTTTAAGAGGTCACATTTGTGCAAACAGACACAGGATCCGTGGACACACGAGAGTCAGGAGCCTGAGCTGTGTGGAAAAGCTGTGAGGACAGAGGTTGCGAGAGCGTCTTCCAGGAGCAGAGTCCATGGGTATCCAGAGCAGCACCACCACACCACACCACACATGTGTTTCAGTACCAGAACCACCTGACCGACATCAAAGGGCACAGTGGCTTCACCACCCCCAAACTGGAGTGCCAGCAAAGCCAAAACCCTAAACGTTCCCTACAAGGTTAAAGGGTTGGCAGCACAGCAGCTGATTTTTGAAGTGCTTTTTAAACTGAACTCCAAGTCACTCCTCTCGTTCGCCCCAAAAAAAAGCCACGAGCAAAACAGGGTTTATTGTCCCCCACAGCCCAGTGGGAAGGACACAGCTCTCAGGAGCTACCAGAGAGCTCAGACACCTGAGCAGAGAACTCAAGACACCCCCACTTCCGAGCGGGGAAAGGCCACACACACACAACGAGCCTCCCAAAAAAACCAAAAAACCCTGTGTCATCCCCAGGCTTTCCAGGCAAGTGCTATTCCAGCTCCAGTCAGAGCCCCGAGAGCGCTCCATTATCGAGTCGCGGCGTTGCAAAATCTACATAGGCAAGAAGTGTTTTGCAAGAGCCATGTGACACACACATGACTCGCAGCTCCGGCGAAGGGTGGACCCCTGGCCGCCGATCCGCCGCGGGCCGGGGCCATCGCCTTTCCCCGGGCGCCGGCGTCCCCCCGGGCACTTGTTGGATCCAAGGCCCCGCTGTGCTTCCCGAGCTCCGGGAAAATCGCCGCGGGCTGCGCCCGATGGCGCTCCCGGGGCACTGGGGCGGCGATGGTGGTTCGCAGCGGGGACACCACTGACCCCTCACGGCCCCCCCGGTCCCACCCCAGGGCCGCCCCC
>VXAY01006827.1:245144-271355 GCA_013399855.1 Oxyruncus cristatus | reverse complement strand
CGCGGGGGCGGGGCCATCGGGGACCGCGCCCGGGAGCCATCCCGGGACAGAGCCCCGGGTACATCCCTGCTTTCGTCGGGGGCTCATCCTTCCATCCCTCCCGGGGTCCATCCCTTTCTCCATGTCTTTCTCCATGCCTTTCTCCATCTCTCCGTCCCGCTGGGCCCGGTACCCCCCAGCACGTCCCCGTGGTTCCCTTTCCTCCGGTGATTCCATTCCCTTCCCTCCGCGCCAGGCGGTGACTAGGAGATCCCAGGCCCCGCCCGGCTCTGCCCCCCGCATCCGGATGGGGTTCCCAGTGTCCCACCAAGGTCCCGGGCCCGGGGGGTGGTGGGAGGGACAGGGCAGGGACATCGCACGTCAGGAATGTTCCTTGGGAATGCGGACAGGCCGGCAGGTGGAGGCAAGAAGGGGAGAGCCCGCTCTGCTGCTTGTTTTACCGCTTATCTGCGTGTCCGGTGGGGGTAGAACTGGAGACCTTGCACTAAAACTGGGAAGTGCAGGGGTGGCAGCGCGGCAGCACCTGGAGCAGCACAGGGGCTTCTGCAGCCTCTGTCAGGCCTCTGTTCTCCACGGGCGTTAAAAAGTCACAGTCCTTTTTTACACTGCCACTGCATCTTTTATCAAAGGCTTTCTTTGAGTGTTAGTTAGTTCACATTTCACAGCGTTCTTTGGGAACAGTAAATATTGCCGTGGTTTTTTTGCTGCTTGACATGCAGGGACTGTCCCATGCTTGGGATCTCAGAGCAAACAACCTGTTACAGCTGGAAGAATTTGGAATACAGGAGCCTGGTCTTCTGGTCAACCACTTATAGCAAATTCTCACTCAACATCAAATTGTATTGCTGGCACTTCAGTTGCTGATGTTCCCAGGTTTATTCCTAGGCCCCAGCCTTTTCCACAGCATCACAGAGGGCACAGCACTGCAGCACTACACATCATTCCAGACTCACACACAGGGCACCGCTAAACCTTACAAGTCTCAACAGCTCCTTGTAATGAGCTCGGGAATTTAAATCCCCTCTAAACACATATTATCCGACGTTATTTCATTACAAAGGGCATAGTATAATACACTGACCAAAGTTTATCTTCCAACAGGCTCACAGGACAGGAGGAACAATCTCCAAGTGGATTGCGAGATCACTGAAACATCCTGTGGAGGCAAGTGTGTGTAGGACTCAGTTTACAAGCTGGGAAGCTTTAGATGCTGTGTGTTCACAATCCTGACTTCCAGAAGTGTAAATACACCAAGGGACTACCAAAATAACCAGTGTGAATGGGAGTCTTTCCCTTGGATGGCAACGGAATAGAACCGAAGCCCCAGAGGAACTGAAATTGCAGACTTGTCCCTTTTTCTCCCCACAGTAAGACCAAGAAAAGTCACTCATGCTCTTTACATCTTTGTGGTTTTAGTTACATTCAGTTCCTCTCAAAAAGTCAATAAACTGTGCTGGCTGTAATTGGCAATGCTGAGCATTGGTTACCAAGGGTTTGGGTTTCCTTTGCTCTCTCTCCTTGCTTGTTGGGTAACGTAATCTACAGATGAATCTACCCCATACCTTGCTGTACTTGCTGCTTCTGTGGTGGCCATAGCCAAAGTTTCCACTTCCCTTTTCTCTATTACCTTGTGTACTTGTGAAACAATACCCATTTTGTTTGATGTTTGCCATCAGAAATCCAGTGAATCCTCTGGGACTCTCTCCATCACAGCTCTCGAGGCACTCTATGGAAGGTGACCAGATGTGCAGGAATATCGCAGATGACAAACTTCATTTAGCAGGCAGCACTCAATTCTCTGCTGAGTACAAAAATTGGTTTTGCAGGGACATTTTTAACATTCGTGCTTTTACTTTTCTCTTCCCCAGTGAAACACAAAGCTCCAACCACCCCGATTCCTTACTCTGTTGTGGGGAATAATGCTCACAGGCCACAATACATAAGGCTCTGCCCCAAATGGCACTGCATAAATGTACCCAGCAAAGTCAGAGCAGACACAGGGACAAACCAACACCAGCTAACTATGAACCCACAAATTAGATTTACTTCTGAAGTAGGGCACAGGTTAATAAGAGTTTGGGATGCTGTTTCATCTCGGAGAAATGTGTCTGTGTCTGAGAGGAGCATATTTAATCTGTGTGACTGCACTGGCAGGCTGGCAGTCGTAGCAACCCCTGGCTAAGGGGTAAGTGTGAAAAGCAAGTCTCCCCCAGCTCTGTGGGGAGGTGCAGGGAGGTTTCTCTGCTGCCCGTGCTCGGGCTGAGGTCACCTGGTGCTGTGATGTCACCTGCAGCTGAGTGCGTGCACACGTTTAACTGGATGAACAGGCTCAGCGAGAGACCCCTGCCTGGTGTCTAGCTGGGATCTCAGCAATGGTTTATAACCTGTGGATCACATTCTGTCCTGTCTCTCTTGCTGCCTTCAGGGGTTATTCACAGTTTGTCTTGTACGCCATGAACTGCTGGATGGTCAGAGAGGCCTTGCTTGTCTCTCGCTATCAGGAGTGTAATGCAAGGAGTGATATCAGATGCCAGTTAGGGAAACGATGTTCATGTACCCTCAGGGCTGAATTCTGTCTATGAAAATAGAGGTTGATTTTATCCTGTTAGCTGCAGAATTTCCTTCAGCTTGGGCTACAGCGGTCTACCCAGAGCAGCCAAGGGAAAGCCATGAGCACATGACATGTAACCACCTTCCCCCGTCCTGTCCACCCTGGGGCAGCATCCTGACCCATTAACTCGTGTTTTTGAGGTTGAACTCTGCTTGGTTCCTGGTTCCACTCAGGTAATCTGCCCTCCCCTGCTCCCATCTCTCTCCTCCCCTGGCCACAAGAGTCATGTGCCAGAGAAGGCTTTGGGAAATGAGGGGACAGGAGGGCAGAGGATGGGAGGGAGAGAGAAAGCAAGCTGCAGTGGCTACAGTCAGGTGTAAGAGGGGAAAGGAAGGAGGAGAAACAGCACAGATGATGGGGGAGGAATGTTACAGCTGTATGAGCTCAGGTTTGGCAGTGCAGTTACAGAGCCCCCATGCCTGCTTTGCCAGTGGGACTGGGGTGGTGTCCCCTGCGTGGATTGCAGTCTGCAGAAGGCAGGATTCATTCTGCCTTCCTCTTCTACCCTTATTTTATATGAGATGGTCCATATTTTTTTGGCTATATAACCATATCACACAGTCACAGGGTGAAGGAAGGTTTCAGGTCTGCTCTCTACCACTCTACCACAATTTTACCCTGAAAATGTCTTTCCTTCACCTGTGTAACAGTTCTTGAACCAAAGGTAGGAGGAATCAGGCTTCTGACCCAGAACTGCCTCCCCATAAAGCTGTCATGTCAGCACAGCAGTATTCAAATACCATTTGCCCCCTGCGGGGTCCTTTTCCCTAGACTATGTATAAAATCAGAAAAAAAAAAAAAAGGTATTTATTTGCCCTCCTGCCTTCTTCTGCCCTTCACTTCCCCTCCCCCTTCTCAGTGTCTGATCCGTGGAGTGGGAAGCTCACAAGCTGATAGATGCACAACAGCCTCGCTGAGAAGGTCAGGCACCAGCAGGGCACAACATTGCAATTGGCTGTTTTGATACTGGGAGTGCTGGGGAACAAACACTGATTTAGCTTATCAATAGCAGTGTGTTTCTCTCGTCTTGCTCACAGTCCTCCCATGTATATAATCTCTCTGCAGGACGTGTCAGCTACCAGTGTTTTTTAGACAATATAACCAGTCCATTTCAGATGTGTTGGCAGCACACCTAAAGTGGTGTCAGCAAATTCTTCCTATTAATTCTTGATTTAGGAAGTAAAGGGCAAGGGAGAAGTAAGTTTGCTGATGGATCTGTGGTACTATTGGAAGGGAAAGAACAAATGAACCCATACTCAGGGGTAGTGTGATGTCAGAAAAACAGTAATGGAGAGGAAAATGGTATTCTGGAACCATTTAAAAGTGCTGGTCCACTACCACCCACTGCTTCTTACAGAAGGGCAGCGAAATTTATTGGTCTGTGAATCACCAGGAAACAGCTGATGTCCAGCTCTACCCCTTGGTTTTGCTGGACATCTGGCCTGTGCTGTCACATCCTACGGTGAGGGGAATGCAGCCAGAGGTGTCACATTGGTTCCAATCACAGGCAGAAGACAAGAGGTACAGGCAGGGTGAGGTATCAAGAGCACTCAGGGGATGTGAAGCAATAGCAGGAAGCTCGAAGAGCAGATGTCCGACTCTGGTGAGCTAAATCTCTTTTGGGAAACTCCTAGAACGAGATCTAGCACCTTGTTCTTCCTCCTTTCTTCAGGCCCAGTTTGCTTCAGTACTGCTGTGAGCACACAGACGTTTTTGTTGGCAACTGTCACCCAAATTTGAACCAGAAAATTATGTTGAGCAAGACATGAAACTCTAGAATAAGCTATTTACCTATTAACTTTGGTATCTTTCCTTTTTTCACTTTGCACTGTTGCCATGGTTCAGATCATGATTTCTCTATATTTTGCAAAACTGACAGTACTACATTTTGTATTGTAGGAGTAGCCATGGAGAAAGCAGAGGGGTTTGGGAGTGGCGGCTTCTGGGACACAAGCCTCATGGCAGCAGGCTTCCATGCCAGCTTAGGACAGCAACTGAATGCATCTGCTAAAATCATGGGAAAGAAAGAAGGTTGGAAGAGACTCCAAGAGATGATCTAGTCAGTTCCTCTGCTTCAGCTGCATCTATTTGCATCTCAATAAAGGTGTTCTTGAAAACGTCCAGATACGACAATTCCACCGTTCCCACAGGCCATTTATGACAGCACCCACAATAAAGGTAAAAAAAGCTCACCAGTGAAATGATTCTAGGGATAAATTAAGCAGCTTAGGCTTTTACTTAAGTTTGCTGGTGAATTCAGTACGCTTTACTTCATCTGTTATCTTCTGGGCATCTTTTCAGTCATAACCTTCAGTGCCACAGGAGATAGAGGGGACAGAGCCCGAGCTCATAGGCTGAGCTCCTGTGTCTCTGTGCCAACTGAGGACCTGACCTGTTTGTTTTTATAATGGCTCAGGCTCTGGACCACAGCTGTGCAACAGGGGGTTGCACTTTGAGGTTGCCCTCTCCTGATGTCCTGCTTGCAGCGCTCATTTCCTTCCAGCAAATGAACCCTTCCTTACTGCAGCAGAGGTTGGTAGAATGCCCCATAGACACTGGGGCAGAGTCCTGCTGGAAAGCACACCTGAAAAGGGCCCAGAAACATCAGCTTTGCTCAAGAGGGGATCAGAGTACTCCCTGCAGGTCCTGCCCAGGGCTATCTCCTGCCTCTGACTCACGCATTTTGCAACAGGGGAGATAGCAGGGTAGCGCTCCATGGAATTTGGCCGCCCTGCTCTTTGCCTAGGTATCTGTTTGCTTAAGAGTTCGATTCATCATACCAATTATCTTATAAATGCTCTGGCACCCATTCATCCAGCTGGGCTGGCATCTCCCTGCTTGGCACCGGATGTTATTGAACATTGACATTAATTTAATACTGGAGGTTGCTTTATTGGGTTTTGTAGGTGGCTTTGATGCCAGAGCTCTGGAAGGGAATTTCACCCTGGTAAGCTGAAAAGCTTGTATCTTATGCATGTGTATGCATCCAGAAGTGGCAAAAGGATGCATTTCTAATGAAAAACAGCAAATCAAATCAGTGGCTGTACTTTCTTTTAGGTTTCCCTTTATTGTCACACACTTTTTCTTCCACACCGGCTTTTGTGCCACCAGCCTCTCTTATGACCTCTTCCATCTTCAAAGGCTTTCTGCTCAATTTTTCTTTGTTCATGACCCTCCTCTGTTTGCTCATCCTGTTTACACACCTGCCTGGCACAGCATCTGGAATACTTTGTGTATTGCACACTTACAGGGGCCTGCAAAATGTGGTTCAACAACAGAATGCCCCTCTTGTTTCATGGCCTGACGTCGACAGTAACATTTTACACTTGTCATGATCTAAATTTTGAACCTCTTTCTCAACTGTTCTTAGTGCTTTTTTGTCTTTCTTGGCCCTTGGCATTTTCTTCTCACCCTGTTTATTCCTTGGAAGCTCCATCTGACTTGGTTTGGGGCATTCATTAGCAGGCTTGTTAAACTGCTTGCACATGCATGTACAATTTAGTGTCAGGAGAGAGAAGTCTCAGGCCTCCATAATGACATTTGGGTCTGCAACTGCATATTAAACCGTCTTCTGGGATTATCTGTTTCCATGGTGGCTACAAATGCAGAGAGAAAGGAGGAGTCACCTCCCACACTACCCAGGAACAAACACATATCTTCAGGAGGAACGGACAAGCAACTTTTGCCAAGCTCCACAGGCACTTTCCTCTCCCCACAGGATTAATCTGGAGTCCTGCCAAGGCAATGGTGAGACACTGTTTGAGAAATAACTGTTACAGCTCAAAGATGCAGCACTAACCAGATCCTCAAAACACAGCACATACTGTTCAGGGCTTTGGCCTCCACAGCCTTGGAAGCACAGAACTCTTTCTGACAACTCTCAAAAGCCTTTCTTACAACTCTGCACTTTTCTTGTCCATACTTCTCAGTTTCCTGCTATATTTCATGCCTAAAAATGGCAACAGAGAAAAAAAAAAAAAGAAAAAAAAGCAGGCAACAAGGCCTGCTAGTCTACCCAAAGCTCTAAATGAAACCTCTATTTGATGTTGTATCTTTCTGTAAACAGGTACATTTCGACTCAAGAGTTTTACTTTGTTAAGTATTATGGGATTTGGGGAGATTTGAAAATAAGCTTACATAATTGGTTTATCCTATCAGTAGTGTTGATAACTGCATACCTTCCTTGGCTGGCAGACTAAACTTTGGGGAGTCATACACTAAATTGAACTAACAATCAACAGAAAACCAGATGGGATTCATCCTTTATCATTGTTATTCAGCACGAATCCTTAAATGTAAAAAAAGCTCAAGGTAAAAAGCTCCGGCTGTGGTTCAGTTAAGACAGTCAAATGCCTTCATCTTTACTCTAACACAGGCCAGACAGAACTGTCCAGGGTTAGGCATCATTCCTATTATTTCAAACAGAAGCTCATCATTTGTATCATATGAGGTTACACCACTACAGTCCTGTGAGGAGCATGGTACAGATGAGTTTGACAAGTCTTTGAAGAAGTAAAGAACTGTCTTTGAATGGTGGACTACTGTGATTTTTGATAGCAGATTTTGAAAAAAAAAAAAAAACAATTAATAAAGGCTTCATTCTGCTTAAAACATTAATCAGTGAATTCAAGAGATAAAACTATTCGAAGTGGTAAAGCCGATATGAGAAGCAAGCATTGGGTTTTTTAGTCCACAAATGGTAAGGAACTCAGCCCTTGCTTTACTGGAACAGGTACACCTCCAGGCTTCAACAAACAGGCAATACAACCTATTTTACACAACTTACCACCTGCAAATTTTGAAGACCCATCTGCGAGTGAAAATGAGTCCCGACATGAAACTTTGTCTGGATTGTATGAAGCCAAAATTAGGAAATTACGCTCAGGATTCAGCTAACTGGAAAATTTTTCATGCAATTCGAAGTTTTAATGAGCTGAGTAACCTTGTTTTCCTTCCCCTGGTTTCTTGTTCTTTTCCTTCTCTGTCTCTCTCTCCCTCTTTCTCTTTTCTTTTTGCTTTTTTAATTTATTTTTTTAAGATTACACTGTGTCTGCACTGACTTGGTACATCTCTCCGTACTATTTAGACACACACAACCCAAATAAAGCAAGAAACTCTTAAATTCCATAGAGCTGTTTCATTTTCAAGCCAAGAGGCAGCAACATTTAATTACCAGCAGGCTAATCCTGCAATCATCACTCCCTGGAACCACTCAACACAAGGGAAGGGTGTTAAATTGGTTCTAAGTGGCACTGTGTAGTGACTGACAAATGTACAAAACAAACAAACAAGAAACCAAAGATGTTCAGACACGGGACGCATTCTGAAATGCTGTAGAAAAGCATGAATTAAGACTAAAATATCCACAGTGGCAGGAAATTTAGATCTAGATTGATTTCCAGGTACACCAAAATATTTCCCCCCAGATCTCAAAGACTGGATTTTCTTGTAAGAGATATCTTCCCATGTCTGGGAGGGTTGTTGCACTAATTTGTCAATATGATCCTCTTCATGTGGCCAACCACAGCATGATACGGCACTGATGAAGCAGCTCCAGTTTCTTTCCAAAAGCAAGTGAAAGGAGAAAACAAATATATAATTTCAGGAGCTATAAATTCACCACTAAAAAAATTAGAAAACCTATTTACATCACCTTGGCTATTGTGAGAAATAATTACGAATAATATTATTTGAGATAAGGTACTCAAATTATTTGTTTCTTTTATCTTAAGAAAAGACAACTATTCAAGGATCTAATAATTCATAGTTAAATGCAATTCATAGTTAAATGCAATCACTCCCTACATGCTGCATGCATTGCCTATGTTCATTAACTAATGAGGTTCCTTTTGTGCCATAAAAAAAAAGGGCGACATTTTGAATACATGAGATGAACTATTCAAATTTGGCTGTTATCTAGCATAATGTTGCCCCATGTAATATGCATTCCATAGCTGGGTTTTTATGTTTAAGTACAAAATCTGTTAAAACACAAAATCTGTTCAAAAGACACAGTAATATCATACCTAAAACAAGAGCATCAAAAAGTTGTGTGGGGCAGAAAGCCACAGAGGCTTATTATGTGTGATGGGGTTTGAAGAAAAAAAAATAATCAGGACAACTACATTCGCTTTCCTATTTGATGACAGGAAAGAGGTATCCCCATGGAAGAGACACAGCACACAAGGGAACAAGGGTGGCAGCTTCCTCAGTGATGATTTTTCGCTGCTTTTTTTGTTCTAGTACTGTAGTTCAGAAAGAACAATGGACTACTGTGCTTTCCATAATTAACGATATCAGAGACCCCAGCCCTCCTCATACTTCAGAACAGGCTGTCTCATCTTTCCTAGAGTATGTCCGATTTAACACTTGGTGAATTGAATGACCACCCCACTCTGAACATCTATGTTGAAAGGCACCCAGTTCTACTGGTGAACTGTGAGGTCAGACATTCTTCCCCAAATCCCACTCCGAGTAGTCATTCAAAATTGTGCAGAATAACCATCCTCCCTATTTTAGTGGTTACATTTTATGCTCCGTGTCATAAACCTCAGAGACTACTGTGGAGGATGCAGCCTCTCTAAAACTAAGAGGACGCGGGGAAACTGTGCAGTGACAACATGTACTGTTGCAATGCACGTTGCAGACACGGGAGCAGAGAAAACTAACCAGCCTCTGGAACCACTTTCTGTTCAGGAATATGACAAAACCTGCCACAGATCTTCCTTACAAAAGCTGAAGCAATGCAACTTCATTTTCTTTTGGTGGGCAGTCATTGTACATGACGAAAAGCGCTACATGAAACGAACTGTGGGTACAGCACTAAGTCCAGCTATAGCCTTTTCAGTCCTGATAAAGCCATTAAACTGAGTCAGAAATGGCTCATTATTCTTCTCCATAACATTACTCCAAAGCGACTGGCTGCAGAGAACCAAGATAGGAAGATAGGGGAGAGTATTCCAAGAAAGTTCCAACTATACCTTTATGTTTATGGCCATTTTACCAAGTTCAAACACATTTCTCCTGCTCAGTGGGCTGTATCCCAAAGGACAGCCTGTCATCCAGTGAGGGACAGGCCCTGAAAGAAATAAAACAGGGCACATGCAGTCTAATAGATAATGTCTATTAAATGTTTCAGGCAAGATTTATCTTAATACCCACCACTTGCTTAATAACTGAGAGTGATAATAGGGAATGACAGGATAAAAATGCTGCACTTTGCCCTTCATTGTATCTAGACATGTATGAGAGTCACCCAGGACTTTGGACACCTTCCCACAGCTGAGCCAAAAGCTCATTTTTATTAATTATATTAATTTTATTCATTTTAAACACAAAAAGTCTTCAAGGCAGAGCTGACCTGTAGGGAATGATCCTCTGTTTTTATAACTGGAATCCTGTTGGCCTTTCCATCCCAATGGATGACTCCCCCCCACATATACAGCCCACTTGGCAACAACGTTCTTAACTATCTATTTACATTTTTAATTAGTTTATTGTAATAGTTAATAGTTGATTATTAATAGTAGTTAATTATTGTAGTTAACTTTCCTCTTTTTTTTAAAAAAAAAAGGCTATTGGTATAAAAATGGAGACAGAACCAGTATCACCAGTATCAGTTAAGTTTCATGTTCACTAAAAGAATAATAATGGCTGATACAATCTGCTCGTCCCTCCCAACATCACCACAACCAGCACAGATAAAGACATTCCCTTTCATTAGAGCAGTACTTGTGTGGGCACCATAATGCTCACAGAAATGTTAATTTAGCAGCAATTTGCCTTCTAAAGCAAGCAAAAGTCGTGTATAAAAACCAGGGACCGTAATGCCTTGGTGGTTTCACTTTTGTTTCATAGTTGCAACACTGTAACTGTGCAGCTTCAGGATGAAAAGGCTCCATCTTGCTGCTGTATAGAAGTCCCTGTGGACAGCCTTACAAAATAGGTCTCCCAGGAATATATTCTGATTAAGAAGGGAAGAAAAATGAGATATAGAAGGGCTACTCATTTAACCTGATTGGCACAAATATGCCACTCGAGAGGAACCTACTCATTTTAACCAGAAATTTAAATACCAGTGATTTTAAAAGTATGGTTGTTCAACTCTGAAAAAAAAATAAATCTTTAAGTTATAAAATAGCAAAATGTGACCAAACAAAAAGGAGATGTTTGAAGTTGGACTTTTGAACATGTATAAATGACAGTATGAAGGGGAATAAGGATAAGAGGTAACATCCAAATTTTGTGGGTGTTGGGGATGTTTTGAGGGACTTGGAGTTTCCTTATGGGCTGCAATCACATGCCACCCCTTCAACACTACAGGAGGAGGTCACATGCTGAACAGACTTGAACTTGTCTAGGTCTGAGATAAATGGTCTTCTGCATGTAAAGACCCACTCCTGTATCAGTCTATGTCAGCAGCGGGGGGAGAAAGGAAGGAAAAAGGGAACTTTCAGTGGTTTGATTTGATCTAATGCATGTAAAAACCAAAAAAGAGCTCTTCTGTTTTCTAAAGAATGCTGTTCTACAACTAGATAGCGATGGATTGTAAACGACTGGATGTAAAAAGAAAAATTTTATATGTATATATTGTATTGGCAATTTTTGTTGCATGAAACAAACAAACAAACAAGGATCCTTTTACTGATTTTAACACAGAATATTATCATATTTTGGCACAACAAAGTACATCATCTGAGAAACTGTCTCACAATGTGTGATGTCTGGTATCTCAGCCAATATTAGCTTTATGGACCAAGTAATAATATTATGTTAATAACTGCTGATTGCTATTTGTGTACCAGACTGTTCCAATACCATGGTGATGAACATGCTGTTGGTGACTGGAACAGATGGACAGAACACAAGAGATCATTGCCTTGATTCTAAGACAAATGGGATTACCTGTTTCATTGATAATGCCACAGGAAAGCACAGACAAAACCACGATTTTATTTCCATCTCCAGTAACTGCAGGAAGAAAAAGACACACATTGAGTGCACTAACAATTTACCCTAACCTTCAGAGAGAGCAATCCTTTGAATCACCTGTAAAGCCAATGCAGCTGCTTTATGCTGTTAAGAGTGGAAACAAAATTCCCCACCTCACTGTCAGCAATGTAAGTCCTTTGTAGATCTTTGCAAAGGTGATACTTCAGGCTGGAGATGAGGCAATTGCCCAACACCACTGATTCCCTGTCTGCTGATTTAAACACCCCTTACAAAGAGGTCATTGCAACAGCTTTCTGTCCTTTCTTGAGAACTGAAAGCACGAGTGCCACTTCACATCAACTTTTTGATTTGACAGAGAAATAGGGAGAAAAGTACACTTCAATTCCACGTTGTTTCTTAAGCCCTACCACCAGGTAGACACTTTATTCTGCCCTCTCTTGTTCTTTTGCCGAAATGAGGAAGCAAGACCAACAGACAGAAGAAGATAGAAATATTTTCACGGTAGGTTTTGCAGTTCTGTTTAGAATTAAGCCCATGATACTAGGGAAGAAATAGTCTCGGGGCAATCTCATAGGCAGTACAATAGAGGATGATGTATAGTATTGACAAACTGGTTTTGAGTGACTGAAAAGGCAGTTAAGCAGGGAAGAGAGCTCTGATAGGGCTCTGGGCCCATAACAATAACACATCCTTTCCTATCTCACCAAAAGAGGAAACTGGAATCTACTGCTTTCATATAAGAGCTGCCAATTTCCCACTGATACTAGAAGCCAGTCATGTTTGGAAAGGAGATGACCTATTGCTGCATGGCAAAGCTGGCAGGTGCAGACAGCATGTGAACAAATTTCCCAATCACTGATCTGCCAAGGTCACAAAACAGAGAGTACAAATGGTTTTAAGGGCAATCATTAAGTTTCTGCAGGTTATCCATAGATTCTGACAGCACTTTATTCAACTTGGAATCCAAAAATAAGGCCACCAACATAGGTGACGTGTCACTGCAGTGATATATTCCCTTCTCACAAGACACACAAACAACACTCTACAATAATTACCGTGTCAACAAACACTAGCAGACACTGAAGCACCACAATCGTTCAAACAAACGCAGTGGCAATGCATCGTCTTTAAATTTAATTGTCTGTTAATGCAGCCAGGAGCGTTCAGAAATTCCTGCTTGTCCTGCAGCGCTGCCTGGCCCGCAGACAGCTCCCGATGTCACGCTGCAGCAGAGCTGGGTGACAGAGGCTGCCGAGCACCGCTGCCAACGCGACAGCAGCGAGCACGAACCGGCTCGCCGAGGGGCCGTGTCTCGGGATGGAAGGAGGAACAATCATGCAAAGTGCTGCAAGTCTGAGGAAACGAGATTTATCAGCCTCTGCTGAACGTGTCAAGCAAGGCCAGCGCTGGACACGGCTGCTCATCGGGCTGTGCTGCAAAGCCTCGGAACTAAAACGGGAAAACTTTCTGCCGTGCTTTCGCTCTTCGTTCCCTGTTTACCTGCAAGCAAAACCCATCTGTCCAAGGAATCTTGTCACACTGCTACAAACGTGAAGAGATTTTGAGTAGGGCCCCGTTCACACCAGAAACACAAAGCTTGAGAAAATAACAGGAAATGGCAGAGCAAAGACGGTTTCCAAGAAGCACAGGGCCAAATCAGCACTTTGTTCTTAGTGGGTAAATTAAAAAATCTTCTCTGCTGCTCTGTGGAGCAGGGTGGAATGCAGCAGAATGACTTACATTGCTGCAGAACTTTGCATTTGCAAATATTGACTGCATTTTCATTTGTTTCCAGTCACAGAAACAGGTTGGAGAAGGTTGTTGGAATGGTATTAATTTGAAAGCTAAGCAATGATAGGTGTGGATACAAGACAGCATCTCATCCTCTTTCTGAGAGTTGAATATCTCCCTTCATCCTGAAATGGGTATCAAAGATCGAGCGAATGAATTTTCTTCTGAATTGCCCATTTCTCCTTATTGACTAACTGACCATTTGCTGAGAGAAGTGGACTGGAGTTTTAGGATGTGATTCATCTCACTGGGTCAATTACTTCTCTTCAATAAGAAGGTGAAGTTGTGTGATAAGAAAATCTGTGTACAATACCATCATGGCACTCCATCTTTACTGTCTCAATAATTCACTCAGTTCATTTTCATTAGGAAAAACCCAGACTTTCCATGCTGTGACACTACATTTTTAGCCCGGGTTCTGGAAGTTAAACTACATGCTTTTTGTTAACTTTACTATCCCCATATCTAGGAGAGGTACTGATAAATGACTACCAGAAATTGGTCTGGAATGAAGAGGCCATAATTCAGGGCATGAGATCAGTGAGTAAAAATCCCTATATACAAGGCTTTGCCATCTCCAAGGGGGAAAAAAATGTAGGCAGGAGGAAAGGAAAAAGAAATGAAATGAAAGACTGTCCTGATCATGAGCTGCACCTTTCAGATTTTCTTAGATATTTGCCAGTGAAATCGGTGAAATATTCTTGAGCAACAGTTATTTTTAAGCTGATAATATTAAAAATACTGCCTAAGGAACACTGAAAGTGGTACTGGAAAATGTGACCCAAGATGCTGTGACTTACACTGAGTATGTTAAGAGGAAGATCATGGCTGCTGTGGGTATGATCTGTGCTCTGGGGCACCGGGGTCACACTCTTTGTGGTTAAATCTTGTTTTCCATGATGCGGACACTTCCAGCACATAGTGTCAAAGAAAGACTATTCAGGCTAGAATGAACATATAGTAATACTTCTCATTAGCAGTCTCCCAGTCTCCAATTTCCTAAAACATTTGCCCCTTCTGCAGCCAGGAACACATACCCATGTCTGCCGCCAAGGTCGCACAAACAGACCTCTTCCTCTCCCAGAATCAAGAGAACCATTTTATTTGCATACTGGGCTAAGTACAAAGATCACCCCAAACTACTCATTTAGATTCACTTAGTAGTTAAATTGTTCAATAATAGTCAAATGTATCAATAATAAATTGTTGATATTAACAGAAAGAAGGCACTTAACCTTTCTGATATCTGAAGGAAGCCCTATATTGGAAGACAGCTCTTGTTTTCCATACATACCCAGCAACTCATGGATGACACACAAGGCTCGGTTCTAACCTGCTGGCAAATACAATGTTCAGTGTAGGAAAATGGCCTGAGTAGCCTGAACCCCCACCACTACTGCTTTTCTTGGCCCTGCAGTTGATTCAGATGTTGGCTAAGCTTGTGCAAGCACAGATCTGGACAGTCAGGATACCTGTGCTGGGTTACAACACCACCAGCACTGCTCAGGCAGGAGTCATTCAAATACCCAGGTCACACCACCTGGGTCAGAGTGTTGGGAAAGTCATTTGGCAGGTTTGGCACCACCCTGAATTCCTTAGAGAGAGGAATCCTAACCTCACTAACTCGGGATTGTTCAGTATTATAAACTGTGCCTGTTGAAAGAAGGGCTCCTGCCCTGCAAGTTGATTGCCTGTTAAAATTGAAAAAATAAGGCTTGGAAGGCAGCAATAAAATAAGGAAGTCTGCTATCTCATAGAGTAATATAAGAAATAAAATAAAAATGGGGGATAGGAGTTAACTTCTGCAGATCTAAAAAGAAC
The DNA here is from genome assembly GCA_013399855.1 of Oxyruncus cristatus. Classification (NCBI taxonomy): domain Eukaryota; kingdom Metazoa; phylum Chordata; class Aves; order Passeriformes; family Cotingidae; genus Oxyruncus; species Oxyruncus cristatus. The sequence continues at coordinate 256,180 of VXAY01006827.1, read as the reverse complement.
TTATCCCTGAATAACAGCCGTGCTGTCAGACAACACTTCCTAGGATCTAGTCTACATACAGTTCTTGCAGAAGCTTTATTACTTTCTAGAAGCACAAGTTACAGTTTGTTTAACTGAAATATTATTCTGTTACAAGCCCTGCTGAATGGTACATTCTTTCACTGAGGCAAAGACGTCTTTTTATCACACCTATCTATACAGATTCTTCCACCCTAGTTATTTCAACAGTTATTTTGTATTTGGTGGAAAAGCGTTTGCACTTGGATAAGCACCTAGATAAAGCACTTTGTTTTGTGCAGTCAAGATGTATATTTTTTTTACATGCAATGACATGAATCTACATGAAACCAACCTTTCTTACTAAGTCTGACACGAGGTATACACTGTGTATAGTCTCTCTATAGAATACATTTTTAGCTTTTTTTTTTAGTGTGTGTGTTTGTTTTTTTTTTTTCCCCTAGGCCACTACCAGATATTTCAGCTACAGGTTCTCAAATAGTCAAAGGAAGACTATTTTTCAAGTTAACCAAAGCATTAGCAAAACAATGGAGTTCTGACCTACTGAGGTGAAGATCAAAAGATGAAGATGTTGATATCAACTACAGAAAATTGCTCTGGTTCACAGAATGTACCTATTAAACTTGACCTACATGTTCAAGTAGATTGCTTTGTGCATCTGTTACTGGATTTTGTTTTCTCATTCATCCCCACTTCAGCTCCCACTTAGGAAAATATACATATTTTTTGAATGACTAAGCAAAATTAATCATATCAGTAACACTGGTATAAGAAACAGTCAAAAAAAAGTCATTTACATACAGATTTAGACCAAGACTAGAAATTCTAACTATGCATATTTTCACCTAATAAATAACCAAATTTCAAATAAATGCCAACAAACCCACCACAGGAGTACAATGTTGTAAATCTATACCTCAGCTCTCTATGGAACAGGTCTGCAACGTGAAAGCAGGTTTTAGTGCTGCTCCCATCTACCCTTTCTGTGCCCCAGTCTGAGGTGATCTTGCCAGTGCTGGAAATCACCATATCTGAAGGAAGTGCCTTCTCCAACTGTTCTGATTTCCTAAGGGAAAAAAGGCCTTTGTCATCATATTTAGTGTATGAGTGCCTATTCTGCTCTCTTCACTTCCTCTTCCAGTAACTTTTGAATCCACTGTCTGATTTTCAACTGAATTTGGAATTGAATCACAGGTTGCAAGACACAAAATTGTCCCAAATGTAGTGGAAGCAGTCAGCCAGCTGGGAAGAAGATGAGATCCAGATGGTGCCTCCAGACATGAAAAAGGATATAGCAAAAGCCCCATTCTTACCAGGCATCTGACAATCCATATAGGACAAGGACCATACAGGCCAGGGGAAAAACTTGCATAGGGCACAAATCCATTGGAAACCAGGCTTCACCGATTCCATTGCTCCTGGACTTCTTGCTCATTTCTCTTAGGCTTTTCTACCACACACAGGGCTAGGGCTCCCTAAATATCTTCTCATGCCGTTCACAGTCCAAGCTGTATTCCCAGTACATTTTCTTCTTAAAAACTCCAATGTATACTTAATGAGGACTTTTTTCCACACTCAGAATAGATCTCCTTAGTGCCCCAAACCACTACACAGCTCTTCAAATACCGTTTCCATTTCTCTACAATTTTTCTCAGCATAAGAAACCATTTTCACTTGTGGTATTATTTAAAATGGGATTCTGCTCACTGGCATTAAGTCTGTAAAAGCACATGAGTCAGTCTTTTTCCTTCTATTTGCTGAGCTTAGATATTCAATTCCCCAGCTGGTATTCATTTACCTTTTGTGCAGGCAGAAGTCCTGCCCATGATGCCACATGCTTGTGAATTGTCAGAAGGCCTTCAGGCTATGTGGAGGTGATTTCTTCTATGTTTAGCAGTGCCCGTGGACAGGATTAACTACTGCAGTAGTTCCTTACCACTCTTCAGGTGTGCTAAACGGAAGAGTTTATGGGAGTACTGCTAACTCAGGTGAGGCAAAGTCAGCTGCCGTATCTCAGATCAGAATTTTAAACTGCTTAAAATAATACACCTAATTGTAGTTGATATGAATTAGGGAGCACTTATAAAACTCCTCAGTGACAGGTCAGTTTGTAGCAGTGAGAAGGACCCATGTGGCTGTGGAAGGAACATCTCCTGATCATCTGTAATGAAGCAAATTTTGCACATTCTTTCACAGTTTCAGTGGCCTTACTTAAAAAACACACACATGCAAAAAGTGAGTTGCTCATCTTGACTCCAAATAAATTTAAATTTTTTTGATATTTGGGTATTTGAAACTTAGCATGTATCTTCTAAATTAGCAAATGCCTTGATAGTAGAAGGTAGTAGTAGGTTTTCTTTCTTTACCCCAGCCATCCATTTTCATAAAATTGTTAGGAAGCTGGAAGACTGGAGTCCTCTGTCTCTCTTCCACATGAAGTGAAATGGCCAGTGGGGTTCCACGTTATTGGTGCTGAATGTTGCAATAGGCTGAGTATGATCACACAAGCCTTGTTTCTTTAGGGGATTGGGCTCAACGAATCATCCCCCAGACACTTTTTGCACTAAAAAGACATCTGTGAACTCCCTGATCTCAACAGAACAAAGGAAGTGAAGAAACAAAGCAAGTAGGCAATAATGTTAACTGAGGAATAAATTTCTCTTTGGTAGTCAGAAGAGAAGGCTGAGGAAATTTAATCACCACACCCTGCTGGTTATTAAAGGACTGCGTGGAAGCCATGGCTGGGCGACTGCTTATGCAAACTTAGGGAAATGTTTGCTTAATAACAAGATTAAACAGAAGGTTCCCTGACAATGTCTGCTGTGTCTGCCAGGATGGGACTGTTACAGAAAACCTGATCTCACATTCAGATCCATCCAGGTAGACTGTTGTGTCTGTGTGGAGCAGACAGATTTGTGCATGCACAGGTTAACTGGAGCATTCAAACCACTGGGTGGGAAAAAAAAAGAAGAAAATTCTATTTCTTGGCTACAGGCTGTGACAAAAAAACAAGCTCAGAAAATTAGTTCTGTTATGGACTGAGACTTTGCATTGATGTATCCTTTCTAGGCAGATCTGAGTTGCAACTTGTTCTGTTTGAAGGATTTGTTGCTTAGCAAAAGTTTAAAAGAAGACTTCTCACGTGCATCTGAATGGAAAAAAAATGTAATGGCCCAAATGGCCCAAAATACATATTTTTAAAATGTGGAGCTGTAGGGAAAACCAATCAATAGATATACAAAATTTACAATAACATTTACAAGTAAAATTCCTACTATGAATACCCAGTGGAAATGAACAGTTGCAGAACCCTCTTGGCTACATTTTTTACCACTGAATGGTTCACATTCTTCAAAAAGATTAGAAGTGGGAGGTTGCATGGAGCTACTCTGATTCATTTAATCTTTTTTTGTCTTCTTCCAACTAAGCATTTTCACAGGGGAAAAACAATGATGTCATCAAGTTCCTCTCTCTGTTGAGACTGTGTGGTTGCAAAGTTTTGTGCTGATTTTGTCGATTAGAAAATTGCAATCAGCGATATTATTAATAAAAGTAGGTTATCTTGCCATTACTTTGTGGTAGTTCATGAGGGAGACGGAAGTACCTCATGACTTGCTTGTAGACCACAGTTAGAGGATGAAGGATCACCCAACCTTCCAAGATACCAAAAAGGAGATCGGAACTAGGCACACCTCTTATTCGAGTAAAACAATTACGTATTTCTTTAGGAGCTATTCTTGTTTGCAACCTGACTTTCCTAGTTAGAAGAAATAAACCCAGATGAGAACGAGACAGATTAAATTCTGGCTCTGCAGTTTGGTGCAGTCTGTCCTTCTACAAATATGATCCAAATATTAAAAAAAAATCTAGGAAAACTCACACAATTCCACATTAAAATTATTCAATAACTTAACTACATGTTTAATTGTCATGCACAAAGGACAAATCTAGTTGTTGCCATCTTCAATATCCAAGCTGCTTGTTGTTATAATGCTTAAGAAAAAGGGCCGGAATCCTGAGTTATTCGTGCCCAGCTCTGACTCCATTTGGAGCTGAGCTGAACTAAGCAGGAACAGCAGTGAGTTGCTACTCAAGACTGCCACCTCCTGTCTTAAATCCTCACTCACTCACGGGCTGATTAGTAACCTGATCATGGTGTTTCCCCCAACACTGGCTTTGCTTGTAAAGCTAATTCTGCACAGAAAGGATGTTTCCTCAAAAGAATCAGAAAAAATATTTAAGTTACAGAAACTAGAGCAACGATGAAATATGTTGTATCCATCTCACGAGCAGCTATTGATTTACATGGATATCCAAAGCTATTAGACCTAATGAAAATAATAATAAGATTACTTCCTTCTCAAGCAGCACTGTGCTGTGTCTCACTGTTCTGTGTCTCATCAGACAGGCCTATCCATCTTGTTACGCACATTAATCAATTGCCAGATAAAAATACATTACTGGCATCTGAAATGTGCTGCTGCATTTATAAACTGTTGATTAAAGGGAGAAAGATTAAAGGGAGAAAGGGCGCATTTTTTCCCCCCAACGATTAATATTAACTTAAAGTACAAGTGGCATCAAAACTGCCAAAATTGAGAAATTAGAGCCAGTCTTATGCTTTGCACACTTCAGATGTCTGACAGTTCTTTGCTTTTAATAAATTAGGCAGCAACATCACAGTCTTTTATTCATATCTGAGACTTTCCCTTCATCAGCCTGGCTACTGGAATCCAAGAAAATGCACATTCCTCTATTACTATCTAATCTAAGACATCAAGATCTCCCTCGTCAGGAAGCATAAAAATTCTGACACAAAAGTTTTGACTACATCCAATGTTCACCTGAAATTTAAAAAAGAAAAAAAAAAATCTGTATTTCCTTTCCTTTACTTCTTGTTTGTCTTATTCAATTTGAAATTCAGGGCAAATAATCTCTGCAAATTTGCTAATTGAAAGTTCATGATATCTTCCAGTGTATCAAGAGAAGAGAGGTTTTCCTTACTTTAAGGTAGTGGCACATCCACCTGTTCATTTCCCCATTTTCATTCTCAATCTTAATAAGTTTTTGGACTGGAAGGCTTTAAAAATACCAAGTCTTTTGAAAAAAAAAAAAAAGTGGAAGGTGCAATTCAAACTCCCAGCAATATCAGATATTAAGAATTTGTATACCTTCTGGAAAAGCTACTTAATGAAAGACAGTTCACTTAATTCAGAATTGTCTCTTATTTAATCAAACCTCCCTGGTCTTCAAACTATTATACAGAGCTCTCCAAGCACTGCAGGAGCCTGAGCACGAGAGCTCAGGGAGGAGAGCATCAAAACCCCTGCAAAACAGCAGCACAGAGGCTTTCCTGCATCCCACAGACCCGGAAACCAATGAAGAGATATTTTCATCTCCTGCAGTATTTTTCAGCAGCCACCTATACAGTCATGTAGAAGGATTTGGTGACAACTGAATTTGAAATGCAGAAAACAGATAAAGAATGGTAAAAAACCCATAAATCCATTAATCAATTTCTTAAAAGTAACATTCACTTGTGTGGGGTTCAACCTCACTGCAGCAAAGAATGAATTTATTTGAAACCCCTTTCTTCGAAAATTTGAGGTGCAAATTGACTTCAGCTACCAGAATTCAGCCGATTACACCAAAACACTATTTTGCATATGCTGTGGATGAGTTTTGAAAACTGCATTTACTTTTTTAACAAGTCACTATTCAAGCTCACAGTATTAAAAAATCAGTGTTGTGGCTAGTGCACAGGACTGGGCACCAGAAGATTTAGATTCTTTTCTTGGCTCTGTCTCAGACTTCCCCTATGAGATCACCACTTACAATTATCTTTCCAGAATTGGCATCTAATTTTGGATAACCCAGCTTTGCCTGCCAGACTTTAATATCTGGAACCCAATTTTTCAGAAAATGGTTTCATTCACTTCAGCTGGTATAAAAAGAACTCAAAAATCTCTGGAAATCAGGTTCCTGAAACTCTGAAATTCCATTGGTTGCCATTTATATCTCTGCAAAGTGTCCTCAAAATGTTACCAGTGACGTAAGTGGAGAATTCAGATTTATTAATACTTTGCATCCTCTGCACATTCCTAAACAACTGCAAAATATTCAGGACAATAGAGAGCAGGGTCCAGACAGAGCATCCAGAAGCTTGCTGTGAGCCCAGTGTCCAACACATCCCATCTGCACATTTCAGTGCTTCCACTTAGGTGGTCAGAAATCCAGCTGTTTCATCCAGTAAGAAGCCAGAGCTGTAAAGGCAGATTTTTCTTTACTATTTGTGGCCCCAAACTTTCAATGAAATCAACACAAGCACATGGCCTGCAGGGATCTGGGCCTTTGTGACAAAGCATCATCACATCTACAGTGGTCAAAATTCATGGTGATTTGCAGTGTGTGAACTCCAGAAGATAACTTTGTTTGAAGTTGTGTTTTAAAAATTTCAGATGGCAGATGGGACACATGCTAGGGACACTGCATGGAACGGAACTCCTGTTGAATTTAAGACACAAAGTGACCTTTACAACGTGTTCTTATGCTTATCTGGAAATGAGTCAACAACAATAAAAGTTCCTACTGTCTAATCCCTCTAAAAAGGAAAAATATGTTAGTGAAAAATACCCAACAATAGAAACCTGTCCTCATAATATTTTAATTAAACGGCCAAATATCTCACTCAAGAATACTCGTGGAAGCTACACAGGATCATACCATCTGTGTGAAGATGTTTTGCAATTATGCCAGTACTTCCAGCTCAGATGACTCAGAATGGGTGGTGTTTATAGGGAGGAGAATCCAGACCTTTTTGTCCTTCACAGAAATCCAGGCCTGCTGAGCACTCTTGTTAGATGCAGTTTGACAACTGAGTTGTCTTTTCTTACCAGGAAAATAAATCCTGCACTGGCTCCCATGACCACACTGCCTCTGGCACCTGAGCAAGGTTGGTTTTGATAACCAGGACAGTTGGATAACCAGGATTTGGTGAAGGTCAGAGTCCCTTAATGCTAATGAAGTAGTCAGACAATGTTGGAAGTGCATCTGTTGAGGGCTTATTTGCCCTTTAAACCATGATTTATTCAGAAGTACTCAGACTTCCTAAATGTTTACCCACAGTTTCATAAATCCAGAAAATGATACACAGTGCTTAGTCAGGGGACAATTTCCATGAATATTTCTAGTCTGCTATTTTTGGTAAAGCAATGACATAATTCAGAGACAAAGGTAAAAGGCCTCAATAAGAAGCAAAACAGATTATGGGAGAGAAAAAAAATAATGCTCATTCTTAGGTAGAATGTCTTCCTCCTGCCCTGCCAATACAACATGGTAACCAGCCTCATCAGCATAGGAACTGGCCTCAGTTTGTCGAGCCAACACGGTTTGTAGTTGCAAATCCCATCCCCCAACACTGAGAGGGAGGGCTCTGTGCGAAGTGGGACTAAGGAACACAGTGTTTGTTTTGCTGCGTGTGAGATATCATCAGTTCCTTCCAGGCCCTCCTTTCTCTGCCGTACTGAGCAGAGCTGTGGGACAGCCGTCCCAATAAGTCATTTTCCCTTTCTGTTCTGAGTATTTCCTGCCTCTGTTTGTATGGGTTCCCTATGCCTGTGCATTAGGATAAGCACGGAACACTTAATTGGCAAGTTCATAAAAGTCTATTAACCTCAGTGTAAGGTGGTGGTAGTGCTTTATCTGATAAGCTTCAGCACTCTGCTTAGTCATCACACTTTTATTACCTTCTATCACAAAGTCTTGCTCACTCACAGAAGTCACAGCAAGTTGCCACACCTTCTCCTACCAGGAAACTGTGGGTAGTTCTCTCCATGGCTTTTACAAGGAGCAGCAGCAAGTAGACACTAGCTTTTTGGAAGACAAATCTATTTACACAATATTATGTGCAGGTTACTTTTCATCTTCCTGCAAAACCCTCTAAGTTACGAAGTATATATACAAAATTACTCCGAAGATAGGACTTTTGTTTTTTTTTCTTCTCTTCGCTCATTTCTTTACAACCTTCTAAGGAAGCTGCACTAACTGGAACATACACAGAATGGAATATGTGCAATATATACAGAAAGAAGATAATTCAAAGGTATATGGTACCCACCAATTCATTGATTGTTAAGGTTTTCCACCTCTTTGCATCCTACGACTGATCTACGAAAGAAATACCAATTCCTGTGTATTTTGGGTGTAGTTGAACTAAATCTCATTGTGTTACCCTGCTCTCAGCAAACGAAGTTGACAAGTACAGACCACAACAAAACTTCCTTTCTTGGTTCTGAAAAGGTTGTTTCTGTGCTCTGCGACTTTCTTCCTACAAACGCTGCTTTATTTTTTCTTTAGAACAAGAAGCAATATCTCAGTTCAACTTAATGAGTAAACTAAGTTTTAAAACAGATGTCTGCTCAAACCACACTGTATTTCCTCTCCTGTGTTGTACGTGACCTTTAGTAAAAATCAAAAATGTTTAAGGCTGTCCAACAGCTCACAGAACAGTTGGTAGCAAGAGGAGTGATGAATTTACTGACTATATACCATGCAGTATGTAAGTTCTGGTACTTCTGGTGCAGAACTTGCATCCCTTTGATATGTAATCTTATATGCTGTGCTATGAGCAGCAAATTAACCATCTTTATATTTGACAGACCTCAATATCACTATTTCTTGAGGGACTTCAATTACACCGCAATTTCTGTTGGCAGTTCTCAAAATAACCTTTTGTCATACAGCATTTTCTTTAACTAAGAGGGTAAATCCCTGGTAGGAAAAGACTCATGTGATAAAAGCTACAAAAGGTACATGTTATAAATATTAAAATCTTAAACATATATAAGGATCTAGTGAATATCTAACCTCAGAAAAGTTAGTGAAGGCAGTTTGCTCTTTTTTACTTCAGGTCTGCCAAATAAAAATGTAGTTTGCCTCAGAGCAGAATAAATTTTGCCATCACTGTACATAAGGAGGCATAGCTGAATCATTCTGTCTGACAAATCAACAGATGATTTCAACCCAAAATGAAACATTTCACATTCAGAGGCTGCAGATGCTTAATTCATGAGCATTAGTATGATGTGGCACGGTACCATATCTAGCTTGTTGGAACTAAGATATAGGTGGGCTAAGTGCTGTGTCCAGAATTATCCAGGTAGTCCAACAGCAGAGCAGCAAACAGGGTGTAGTTTCCCTGAGTGGGCCCTCTATGATGGGTTCAACAAGCCAAGTGATTTCAGATATACAGATTAATTAATTTTTCTGGACAAAGAGCAAGTTTTTAAGGCAATTGCTTTACACATCTGTCTTCAACCAGCGACATAAACCCTTTGGTTGTATAAATATCAAAGCATCATTCCCCGAAAAGTAGATTAAAATATGAATCACATCTATATTAGAAAGCAGTCCATACTCAGGTAAAGCTGCTGCAGAGTGACCAGGATGTCCTTCCATCACATCTGCATGCCACTGGATTAGTCCATGTTTGTTTCCACAGACTCTTCGATCTACTAGGTAATGCCCTGTTGTATCCTTATTCTCAATATCTGTGTGTGATTAAAGCAAAAAAAGATACTATACCAAATACTATGGCCTATAGTTTGGTATTTTAAAAATTTCTGATTGTTCCCACTATTCTGTAAAATTAAAGGTAGAAAAAAACCCATTATAACCATATACATAGATAAAAATGTACACCTATACATACGTAATTCTCATAACTATGCAGAAACCCTTGTGCTTATATTGTTTCGGTAACAGGCTGCCGTTGGTAGTGGACTGACATAGCTCATGGCATGGAAGAAAGTTAGTCAGTGCCACGGTCTAGTTGACAAGGTGGTGTTTGGTCGCAGGTTGGACTCGACGATCTCGGAGGTATTCTCCAACCTAACCGATTGTGTAATTCTGTGTGAAAAAGGGAGGGGGCGGTGGTTTGTTCCTGACTTCTCGTGGAAGTCAGTGGAATTTTTGGCAACACATGAAACGAATACTGGGCTGCTAGAGAGGACCCGGGAGATCACACTTAACCTCTCCTTTATTCCGGGCCCATCACACAAATACAAACTGTTTGCCAGACCTGGGCAAAACCTGGGAAGAGTAAAAGCTCTTCTGGGATGTCGATCTATGAAAACAGCACAATATTCATTACAAATAGTTCTTTTAGCAGCTGCCCGATTTCCCTCAGAGCAGGCAGACAGACCTCTGCAGAAAGGTGTGAGGGGTGAGGGTGGGCAGCCCCACAGGGTGGGCCCGTCCCTGTGTGGATATTGGTACGAGAAAACAAACAGCCCATCTGGTGACTTGGGGCGACTTGGTGTGACTGAGGTCAGAGAATCACAGAATCAACGAGGTTGGCAAAGACCTCCGAGATCATCGAGTCCAACCTTTGACCCAACATCACCTTGTTTACTAGACCATGGCACTGAGTGCCACATGCAGGCTCTTCTCAAACACCTCCAGGGACTGTGAATCCACTGCCTCCCTGGGCAGCCCATTCCAGTGTCTGACCAATCTCTCTGCAAAAAATTTCTTCCTAATGTCTAACCTAGACCTCCTCTGGTGTATCTTAAGACTGTGCCCTCTTGTCCTGTTGCTGGTTGCCTGGGAGTACAGACTGATCCCCACCTGGCTACAACCTCCTGTCAGGGAGTTGTAGAGAGCGATGAGGTTTCCCCTGAGCCTCTTTTCCAGGTTGAACAACCCCAGCTCCCTCAGCAGCTCCTCACAGGACTTGTGTCCCTTCACCAGCCTCGTTGGCCTTCCTTGTACGCGCTCCAGCACCTCAATATCCTTCCTAAACTGAGCGGCCCAGAACTGGGCACAGCACTCGAGGTGCGGCCTAACCAGTGCCGAGCACAGGGGGAAGAATCACGTCCCCGGTCCTGCTGGCCACCGCTGTTCCTGATACGAAGTGACTCGGTGTGACCTGGGCACTGAGTTCGAGGGCCGCTCGGGCGCCGCGGCCCCGCCGCCATGGCAACGGGCGCGGCGGGCGGCGGGCGGGGCGGGGCGGGCGG
>VXAY01006827.1:221742-244098 GCA_013399855.1 Oxyruncus cristatus | reverse complement strand
AGCAATCTAGGGTTTCCCCTAGTAAAGCAATATCATTTTTATTATGGAGAGTTAATGGTACAGTGGAGAGTGTTATGGTACATAAAGATCTTTTGAATGGTAAAAAAAAAAAAGTTTTATTTTATATAGACACTTGGAATAAAAAAGAAATTTTTTTTCTTTTATAAGCTTAGGAAGAGAACAGCTGAGACCGAGGAGGCCGCTGTTAGACATTCAACATCCTGAATTAGAGGGTTTTCCAATTAGCATCTGAAATTATTAGAATGGTTGAGGAAGAGGAACATCAGTTTTGATGTCTTTTTGTTTTTCCTCCTGTAGCAAAAATTATCATTATTAAAGCTGGGGTCTAGGACATTTGGCACTTTTTACACTATCATTTTGGAAAAGGAAAGGAAAAAATATAACATTTAGCACTTTTTTCTTACAAAGGGATATGGAAGTTGCTTTGCTTTTTTTTGTTGTTGTTTGTGTGTTTGTTTTTTTAATAGTAACGTCTTTATTGTTTAATATCCCTGTTGTCAGGCCCAAACCAGCAGAAAAATAAGAGCTTCATCCTTCCCTGTGGTCCTTTTTATGGCGATCATCAGAGCTGTGAAATGTTTGCTGTATTGGTAGTGACAGCAGTGTTGTGCCTTGGCTGGTCTCAGGTGTGGGACATGGACAAAAGCTTTTGGCCTTATCAAATTTCCCAAGCTGTGCGTGCAACACAGATTTCTTTACAACATAACGTATCTCTGTGCGTGCTTTTAATTCCAGGGACATCTTGGATCGATGCATTTTTTTCCCCCTCTGTGAGCTGTACCAGCAGGATATAAAAAAGCTCCCAGCAGTGGAAGGTGCCTCTGTGGTGCGAGAGGAGGGGCCTGTGTCACTTGTGTCTGGCCTCTGAGCAGAACAACCTGTGTCTGGAAGTACCCTGGTCACAGAGCTCCTTGGGTGGGAGGGCAGAGTGTCAAGAAACAATTGGTAAAACTCAAAACATTTAGGTTGAGTTGGGGTAATTGAACTAGTATTGGGATAACGAAGGTGGAAGAAAATTCCGTGCAGTAAATCTTTGAGGCATTTGAAGATTATCAAGTAGCTCTGTATTGTCAAGCCAGTATTATGGTGATAATATTTTTCCTGTGTGACAAGAGATGATTTATGTCAGAGTGATTTCTGATATGTCTTACTTAAAACCATGATTGAAATTAAATCTCCTGCCAGGCGTCAGAAATATTGGATAAAAAAAATGGAGAATATCCTTGGAAAAATCAGATGTGGGATTTAACTTTAGGCTTGTCTTTGAAATCTTCTGTTCTTGCTAGGCTGCACGAGGGCTTTTAATGTGTCAGGCTGCAGCCAATCTTTGAGGAAGAGGTGACTAGAAGGAAGTTCTTGCAACATTTTTGTTAGGAGGGAGGGAGGCAGGCAGGCAATGGCACCTCAAAGGTCTAAACCATTAAAGGTGGATGTTCTTATTGTTACAGGACAAATGGTAAGTTACTTAGTGGCCTGTAAAATTGCTGTAGCTGTATTTAGGGTTTTTGTTTGGGAGTTGCATCAACGGAAAGAATCAAGCACAGAGATCTGATAAGAATATTAGCATTCATTTTAAAACTTGTCACATGACCTGTTCGTGAGCTTCCTCATTCTTTTAGTTTGAAAGAATACTTATACATGCGAGTTCTTGGTGTTTGATGACTCAGTAGGAAGTGAAAGAGTCAGTATAAACCACAGTGAAATGGAGAAGAAACTATATATGGTAAAAGTTCTTACATATGTGGCCTTGCACACAGGCAGGCTAGGTAGCTGTGCTGAAAACATTCTGAATGTGTGCAAAAATAAATGGTGATGAAAGTCCCTACAGAAATGGGTAAATTCGTTGAGTGCTCGTGTTGTTGTTCGAAACATGAGCATTGTGCTGATAATTGTCGTGAGAGGTGGGCACAGTAAGATGTGGAAGAGAAACAAGTGCACTGTACTTAAACTGGAGAGTTTCAAATTGAGAGCTGCAGGAACAGTGAGCGTTTCGTGCTGGGCACTAGAAAAGAGAAGCTGATTCTGTTCCAGATTACTGCAGTTCATAACGTTCACTTGGAGATTTTGGAGCATTTCCAGTAACGGACAGGAGGGAGAAGTATCTTATGTTTCTTGTACCCCTTCAAAGTATCAAAACCTGTCCAGCATTGATTATTGTACAGAACTGTGTTTTTTAGGTGCATTTACCTATCGGTGGTTTTACTGAGCCTGGCTCTTCAGCCAGTGTCGGGTCATCACAAACCTGCTGAACCACCTGAATATTCAGGATTGTGTCTGGGAGAATACTACAGCAGGGATGCTCCTCTTGATGGGGAAGCTGATGTACAAGGCTCACTTGCTCTCATGTTCACCAGAGTTTTATGTAGACTGGAGAGGGAAATTTCGAATTTGAAGAGGAGTTAAAATTCTGTCTGTGTTCGGCTAAATCTGTAGAACTTCGTAAAATGTGATTTTTAAGGTGCTCTGTTCTGGTCTGAGAGAGGTGGGGAACAGACTGGGAGTGTCCAAGCTTAATCTCACTCACTGCAGTTTGCACAGATTAAATCTGGTTTTGATTGTGTTTTAGGCTGGTTGGAGAAATGGCAATCTGTTTTTAAAATCTAGGATTTGTTCCCTGCCAACATAGTTAATTTCCCAGGAAGGTATGTCAAGGTTTTAATGCAGAAGCGGTCTGGAAGTTACTATTGAGATCAAATAGTAAGAAGAGTGTTTTTGTAGGTCAGCAGTTTCTAGGTCAGCGTAGTTGTATGTGATTTTGAGAGGTATTTTTAAGGTTGGCCAAGGGGCACTTGCTGATTTTTGTGCAGTAGCTGTTTCGGTTGCATATCTCAGTGGTTGCTTTGGGTTCCAGCAGGGTTTAGAAGTGTGAGTAGTGGAGCTTCTGAGGGGTGTTCCAGGAGCTTGAGTTGTAAAGATTTATTTAGATATTATTTGTCCTTTTACTTCTGTTCACCAACATGGTTGGTGATGACTGGTAGGGAAGTTGCTGCATCTGGGGGGGTGGGCCACAAAAGGAGGAAAAGCTGTAGGCAAATATATGGGTGCAAAGGTGCATGTTGGATACATGGATGTGCTTTTGGTTGTACTTGGAACAATTCAGGAAACCCTAAGCTGGAGGATGGGATTGTATGGGATGTTTCATAGAATTTCTTTATAGCTTGACCAGGCCCTGCACAATGAAACTTATAACAAGCATACGTCCATATTGTGGAAACAACAAAAACAGTGTGATTGCTCTTTATGCAGCAATTTGCTAAGCCTGAAAGGGAGCTTTTTTTTTTTTTTCTAAATTTGGACACCATTATTTGGGCTCAGCTCAGTCTTTTAAAGTGTCTCTTATGTTTCCTCGAGTTTAAAACTTCTGGTAAAGTCTTCTGGTGTATTCAGGTAGTGTGATCCAGAAATGCTTGAGGCAGCTCTTTGCTTTCTGATAGCAGCACTGCATTCTTGAATACACAGATAAGATCTATATAACTCCTGGGTACTTCTGGCTTTAACGCAGGTGAAAGAATTGATAAGTACTTGCCTTTTCAGTTTTAAGTAGAATGAGTGAAATGGGTTATGTACACAGTGTCATTCTTCAGGTATTCGAGACAGCTCTGCCTTTGGAGACAGCAAGCACTGAATGAGTGAAAGAAATCAGGGTCACAAAAAAGCAAAAAAAAAAAATCCTTTCTCCCTCTATTACCCCAAATTTAATTAAAATATCTCTTGGCTCTTTCTGTAACTGGCTTGATAAATTTCTTTCCAAAACAGGTGCTCTTTTTTACTGCAGCAAGGTGAATAATTACAAGCAACAGCAAGTGACTTTTCATGTTCCCGTTAATGACAGAATTCCTCTCCCTGCAATTAGCTGTGCTCTTTGCTGGGGTAATTGTTCCAGTGGCAGCCTTCAGACCTTGCTCCAGAAGACTTGGTGAATGCTTTGAAAATGCTAGCAGATGGCTTTTAATACAACCTGAAGTGGCTAATTTTAAATTTTGGGACAGGGTCCCAAGGAGGCCGTGAATTGCCTGTGCTTGGAGGCTTCCAGCACCCAACTGGTCAAAGCCCTGAGCAGCCTGCTCTGAGATCAGGGGTGACTGGTTTGAGCCCAAGGCTGGACCAGACAGCTCCCAAGGTTCCCTCCAGCCCGAGTGATCCCGTGGTGCTGGGTTACCACTGCTACACCCCAGTGGTTGAGTAATTCTGCAGGTGAAAATGTTTTTGTTCTGGCATGTTAATACATCTGCAAAATGTGCATATGATACACGCATGTAGGATAGCTGAAGAACATAACTTGCTGATCCCCGTGAACTAGAATTGTAACTTCTTGCTGACACACTTAAAGTTCATGATTAACAACTGAGCTTCCCCTAGTGACTGTGTTTCTTTTTTTTTTAATGTTCAGTAAGTTGTCGTTGTTTTCTTAGTGTATATACTATCTTGGGACCCAGTGATACAAAGCTTTCTTTTGTATATATTCGGGTAACAAACACTTTCAGAGCATCCTGAAAACATCTGAGGTTTTGGTTGTGCTGTTGGTTTTAGAAGTGCTTACCGGAAACTTTATCCTTAAAAGAAACCCTGATAATTATGGGACTTTGATAAATTCCCTGAATTGCATAGAGTTAGCTGCTAGTTCACAGTTCAGCACTTTTTTTTAAGAGCATAAAACTTGACTTCATGAGGTTCTGGTTTTTTTTTGGTTTTTTTTGTTTTTTTTCTGGTGCGTGATTCGTTATGCTACTGCGTGGTTTAATTGGAGAGGTGATTTAATTAGGTCTCATTGGGTACTCATTATAAGGTGATCTGTTACAAAATTACAAATTTCGGGTTGCTGGAGAACTTTTTTATGGAGTGGCCAAATCCAGGTTCAGACACCAGACTCTTGTACGCCTCACAATGTACTTAGTTGTTTTAATACAATTTCTTAAAAATCTGACAGTCTTGATTCAGAAAACATTCTGGAAAATATTGTAATATTTTAACACATCATTGTGTAAATGTGTAAAATTGATTTGAAAGTATAAATACAATTGGTTTTCAGTGGGACACATGCTCTTAAATTTGGACTTCTCGTTTTTTTACTCCGAACCAGGTTTCTATTGGTAAAGAAAAGTAATGCATATTCTAACAAAATAATTTCTTCCTTTTCAGTTTGTGAAATGTGGCTATGCGGGCTCAAATTTCCCAGAGCACATTTTTCCAGCTTTGGTTGGAAGACCCATTATAAGATCTACTGCTAAAGTAGGAAACATTGAAATCAAGGTAAATTTTTTTGATTATTACTTCTTTCTGCCAGACGAAGATACGTAGGGCAGCTTTTGACTTATGTAATGTTTGGAAATGCTTTCTCCTTAACTCCTCTTTATGCTGTTTCAGTATTTCTTGATTCGTTTCTGTAATGGATTTTAGCCTGTCACAAACCACAAGGTTTTGGAGAGGGTAATCTAAAGCACTGGAGGCCTTCAGATAGTACACCTGAGGAGGCAGCAGGTAGGGCTCGAGTGGCTCTGGGCAAAAAGGGGCTTCAAATGCCGACATGTAGATGATGTCAAGATTAGAAGGCAGAATTTGGACAGAAGTGAGTGACTGTCACCAAGCTGTACTGTGGCATTCTGAGACAATGTTGAAGAACTGCTGGAGCTTCCAGGTCTTTCTATACGGTTTGCTTTCTACTCACAGTTGATCACCTGTGATCTTGTATGAGATGTTTAACCTTGGCTGTGTTTGCATTTCATTGTTTCTATTGTTTTTGTTTTCCTTTTGCTGTTGATGGACTTGGGTACTCCACACCAGTTAAGAGATTGAGAGGCTCTGTCCAGGCTGCTTTGTCTTGGGACATTATTCTAAGACATGGGGGGAGAACCATTGTTTGAGAATCTTTTTCTGAAGTCCAGGGAGCTGTCATTTCTCACTTGTTTTGTAATTACAGAGTAATGCTTTGGATGTTATTAGTTGCTTCTGCAATACAGGCTTCAGTAAATGTCTCAGCCCTGCTGTGGTTACATCCTCCCTTCTTGCTTCTAGCCACACAATTCTCACCTTGTGCTGGTCATGCTGCTTGTGCAGGCATGTGGTGAGCCACTTTAGTGAGCTGACCCAGCTGAAAAAGAGGGATTTCTTTGCCGGGTAAAGATTTGAATGCCTTACTACACAGTTGTGCAAACTTCAGCTGGAGAGTGAGGGAGAAGCAGGAGGCAATGCAGAATTGTGGAAGTCCTCACTTGGGCCAGGAAGGTCAAGTAGGACCACATATACACAGGCTTTCGATTTTGCTTTGCTTATTACTTCTGAGCAGCAGCTTAGGAAGAGGAAAAGAAAAAGTTGGCCCAGTCTTGTTCTTTATTTTCAGAACCTTGTAGTCAACGAGGAGAACTTGAGTTATCTGACTTCTGCTGCTGCCTGTAAAACAGTTGTAGCATCAGCAGAAGGCCGCACAAAGAAGTCAAGAGCTTGAAAGACATCAAACCTTCCCAAAATGCATTCGTAGGGGTTTTTTTTGCTAATAATGCAATATTGCTTTATTTTGTGTCAGCTAGGACAATTTGGTTCAGAGGATGGAGATCTTTCACAGTAGAGAGGATTTTTTTGTAAGGAGAGGGAAAACATCTTCCTTTCTCTCGCAAGACCGGGGACAGCTGTTTCTTTGGGTATCTACTTGAACTTAATGTGAGGAGCCTCCTTAAAGGAGATCCTGGTAAAGTTTTTGAAAGTTATGTAGTGATTTATGAGTCTGAAGTCCAAAAAAAATTTTCTTGCGTGAAATCTCACCGTTGAAGTTGTGTTTTCTTTGGAGCTGGTCTGACACAGCCTGTCCTGCCAGTTTTGATATCCTCTGATTACCTGATAACTTGGTTTAATATCGTTACAGATAACAGTGTTAAATTGAAAAGATAGGAGGTAGAGATGGGTAATTACTATGAGATCAGTGCAGAAGAACAGTAAACTATAATTTCACATGCACTGCTGGCCTTCTGCTTGAGCATGGATCAGGTGGGTGCATTGTAGAGAGTATAAACTGTGTCTAGATTCTTCCTACGAGTTTTGTAGCATCTGCCTATAACAGCTTGTCACCTTTCTTAAGGAAGCAGTGTATCGAGAGAGGAAATCCCTGCCACAGATACTTTGGGTATCCCAGTAGGATAGTACAGGAGGAAGACTTGTTAAGCGTGAGTGCTGTTTTTCTTTGTGAGATTCCTAAAAGCAGATTTCCTAAAAGAAATATATTTTAGCAGATGAGCTTTATGCCAAAATTTAATTCTGGGCATTCACTGTGAGTTCTTACAGGATAAGTTTGAAACTGAGTAAAGGAAACTGGCAAGAGTTTAACTTTTCAAAACTATTCAGGAAAGCTGTCATTCCTGAGAAATTTGGAAACTCTGTGAAAAGAGCCTGGAAGCTGATCCAAACAGTGGTTATCATCCACCGAGTTACCAGTTTCAAGTTGCTTTGCCCATGTTTTCTGTATGGATTTTCCTTTTGGCTAGAAGCAGGAATATAGCTTTTTCTCCTACTCAGAGGCCCCAGTTCAGGACATAAATACAAGGGTTCAGTTATTAGTGGGATTATTTTGCTTGAAATTGCAACCTTAAAACTCTAAACCCAGAAGGATAGATGCTGCTCTTAGCTTTACTGACTTACTAGTCTTTGCAGCAGGTTTGGGGGGTACTAGTAAGTCACTACTGATTAGTAGTTTTCAGTTCTTGGATATTTTAAATGAAATTTTTAAAACAAAATATAAATTTAGGATTTGTCAGAGCTAGTTAAGGTCAGTTGCCTTGTGCAGAGTCTTGTCTGCTTCAGATAAACCCCTTGTCCAGGGTAAAACTCCATTGTTACAGAATATTTATACACAGAATCCTATTTATGAGAGATAGGCAGATACACTGATCCTGTTTGCAACCTAGGATGCATAAATATGACTTGCCACTGACATGTAGCAGTAGCTTCCTTTAAAGAGACAATTTAATCTGATACCCTGAGAATGTCAGTTTGGCCCTAACTAAACTAACTCAGATCATTTCCTGCTGTACATGCATCTCTTTTCAGCCTAATTCTACTGTGTACTTAAAGTAATTTGAGAATTTCATTTAGGCCTTTTCTGACTTTCTTGCTTCTACCTTTTCTTCACCTTTCTTGACCTGTTGAAGTAGAATAACAAAATGATGGTAAGTGAGGTGCCCCTGTGCTTTTTGTTTACCATTTTTGCTTGATGAGACCTAGTAGCTGTTATTTTTTTAATGCTGTTCATTGTTTTGTCTTGTCTTACATTTTACATTTGAATACATACTTATTTTGGACATTGTTCATTGCTTTGGTTTACTGGCAAAACTAATTAATGAGAATATTTTATGTATTGCTTCTAAGTGCTACATAACCTGTAGTTTTGCAAAATGCAAGAATAACACTGAAAGATCAACATGAACTCAGCATCTTTAACAGTAGAAAGTGCTCTATTTAACAATTAAGACTGAGAGTTTGAAGAAATGTTCAGATTTCAGTTAGACAAACACTCCTGAGTAACCAAGTGGTGGAAATACCGGCTGTCACAATACTGATTCCTCTCTGCAAACTCAGTTGTGTTGTCCTTCTTCCTCTTCACCTGCCAAGTGTGCCTGTTTGTTAGTGTGCTAGCACTAATGTTCTCAAGAGAGAACAATTGTTCTGCCCTTTATCTTCGTTTTAAAAGGACGTGAAAGTTTCGTGCAACTTTCACATTGCACCTTTGAATAGCAGCTTTTCCTGGGCTGTGTCCTGTCCAGCAGCAGAGAGCCTCAGAGAACAATGCACAGAAAGGCTTCCAAGTCTTCTAACTGGTGGAGTTTCTGTCTTAAATTCTCATGAGTAGTGTGGCTGTGCAGTGGAGTTCTAACAGTACGGTTTCAACAGAGTACCTTTGGTTTAAAACATTGGAGTCCTGACTTTTGTGTTTTGAACAGTCGAGAGCTGAAGTGTGATCTACTGTGCAAGGAAAACAAACAAAACACCTTGTCAGTGAGAGGGGGTGGAAGAAGAATGGTTTGATTTAAACTATTTTCAATTAACTTCCTTTTGTATAGTCAGCAGTAACTATTTAGGTTGCTGTTGAGGGCATTGTAAACCAGACACCAGATATTTTTGCTGTGCATCTTTTTTTTCCCTGGCATTGAGTAGTAGGTTGAGTAATCCTCACTTCCAAGTTTGCTGTGCCACAGCAACTGCAAACTGCAGTGGCATATTTTTGGATAAGCAGCTGGCCTTTTTTTTTTTTTTTTTTTTGGCAATTAATATTAGTATGGACACAGGGCTGTTGGTATGTAGAATTATGTTCTTACAGGCTAAGTGTACAAGTGAGTCAGTCCAGGCTTCTTTATCCCAGACAAGTGTAGGATATAACAGGGAGCAAAGAGAAGATGTTATTGTACATACTTCCTCTGGGAAATACATGGGAAAGGAGAAGATGTGATGCTACTAATTTGAATGTGCAGTGTTTGCATAACTTTAATAAACAGATTGCTTAATCAGTGTGAAATGACTGTACAAACTGCATTAGTTGGTTGTGTTTGTGCAAGAACGCATTACTTGGGTTTTTGGCTTGGGACTTTTGGCAAGGAACAGACGAGGTTATATTTTATATTTAGATGTGTCTCTTCACACCCTACTGACACAGGCAATATGTAAACCATTGTTTCTTTTAATGTCTAGTGTGGAACTTACAATCTCTTATTTGCTTTTGCTACTGTTCGGTATGCTTATTCACCACTCATTATTCCTTTTTTGGTATTGTGCACAGAAATTTGCAACATGCATGGAAAAATACTCTGCCAATCCCACCTACTACCCTTATGTGCTGTTTTGCATCTCAGCTCTTAGAACTTACTATATGATAAAATAATTTT
This sequence comes from Oxyruncus cristatus, assembly GCA_013399855.1. Classification (NCBI taxonomy): domain Eukaryota; kingdom Metazoa; phylum Chordata; class Aves; order Passeriformes; family Cotingidae; genus Oxyruncus; species Oxyruncus cristatus. Next base: position 234,214 of record VXAY01006827.1, on the reverse strand, counting down.
GGAGCTGTCAGTGGAGAAACATCTGTACTTACAGAGGTGTTCGTAGTCTCTGACAGGGTTTATTGGTTTGTTTAAGGTTAATTGAAATTGAATTAATTGAATTAATAATGTTTATTTTGTGAAAGGTTTGGGATGGGTAACAGCCAAATTTAAATACTACATGCAATATATTCTACTTCTCTCCTAAGTACCTGAAAATGGTTCAAAAATGTGGGCATTGTTTAAGAACACAGCTGGATACAGGCTGAAGCAGTTCACTGTCATTCTTGAAGAGTTTGGTGTTCAGAAAACTTTGCAAGCACTGACATGTCTCTGTATTAAAATTTTCGCAGGATCTCATGGTTGGTGATGAAGCCAGCGAACTGCGATCAATGCTGGAAGTGAATTATCCAATGGAGAATGGCATAGTCCGAAACTGGGATGATATGAAGCACCTTTGGGATTACACGTTTGGACCAGAAAAACTTAATATTGACACAAAAAATTGTAAAATTCTACTCACAGAACCTCCCATGAATCCAACTAAAAACAGGGAGAAGATTGTGGAGGTATGTCTGTCTAGCAGAAGCTGATACAGACTGTCCTTGAAATATTGCTGAGAGGTTTCTTGTTGCATCAACACACAGTGACTGTCTGAGGCAAAGCAGTTCTGTTTTCTAACCAAAACTCATCCTCAGCCATAGTCACGAATGCTACTGAGCTGAAATTCAAACAGGCTGATCTCATTCCAAAGCTGTAGCAGGGTTCTTGTCCCAGGCCATACCAGCATTAAAACACAGAACTGGGAATACTCGTCTGTCTGCACAGATCCAAGATTCATTCATTTTGAGCTATTGGATGAATGTTAATTACTTTAAATGACTTGGACTTCTGTAAGCGAGTAATGCTGCAGAGGAGATTGGAGCTGGATGATGCTCACCAGATGGAGAGGTGTTGTTGGAGGTGGTTGAGACAAAGGTGTGATGACAACCAGTGCACTAACCTTTAATTAGTGCTAGGGATTATCAATGAAAGCCTTCTAAGAAGGAAAGCTTGGTTCCTGGATCCTCGATCTCAGAGGGCTGCCCTGTCTGATTTAAGCTCCACCTGAACCTTGTGTTCATGTCGGTTGTCTGATATCGTTTAGCTCCAGCACTGTGTGACAAAAGATTCAGTTTTGAAGAGCAGTAATGTTTGATGAGAACAAAAAGTTTAGTTTCCCATTTTGTTTGTTTTTCTTTTTCCTCTCAAGCATCATAGCTATTTCCAATTAATATAAGTATTCAGTGTAACTAAAGTGTAATTAAAAAAAGTGCTGTTAGAATACCTGATAGGATGGGAAAAATGGATTCCAAGTCTGTAACCGTATCCATTTATCAGAACTTTAAATATCAAAGCTTGTATATATATATATTTTTTCCCCCAAATTTATTGCTTATTCTAATAAGAATTTACATTTATTGTTACCTGCTGACCTTCCCCTTAAAATCCTTTTGTTGTCACAGGTACAGTAGTGCTTTTTTTTTTTTTTTCTTTTCCTTGCAACACAGCAGTGAATATATTTATGCTGATGCTTTCTTTCAGTGGCTTGGGAGCAAATGAATTCTAGCGAAGTTAAAACTGAAGTGGAAAAAAAGTCAAACCGTGCAATCTAAGTTCAGCATTTTTTAGCAGTTGTGGGCATTAGGGACCTATTACCCAAGTGTGGTGTAGTGCAACACTGGTAATACCACGTACTGCACATCAGTCAGCCGTGGTGTGATAGGCATAGCAGATTATTCTGGGTGGCCCCCACGTAGCAGGAGTGGCTGCATTTCCTGCCCGAGCTTCTTTGCTTTTCAGCTGTCTACAATAGTGTTCTTGTTTCTGTTTTCCTGCGGAATACAAAAGGCTGGATTTTAGTTATTCTGGTACCAAGCAATTTTATACCGTAAATTGAAAACAGCGTGGCCTCTGAACTCTGATAAAATATTTGCATTGCTCCGTCTGCTTTTTTTACACCACTCCAGAGATTGTAGATACTTAATCGTGATCTAGAGGATTAGTGAGAACTAGGATCCATTTCTGTAAATTTAAAATTTGAGTTACACAGAAGCTCATTGTTTCTATTAATATTTTTAATGGAACACAATGTTATGAAGACTTGCAATATTTATTTTAACCATAATGTATTTATACTCCTTCCGTTTTTGACATGGCCTCCTCCCTTCCAGGGAGGGTAGCCCAGTATGAAGCAGAGAACTGAATGAAGATATTTCCTAAAGCCTGCAGTAAATATAATAATGTCTGTGCAATTTGTGATACAGTGCAGTAGCATTCTGAAAGGAAAGCTTAGTCATCTGGACTATATCAAGAGGGTAGATAATTACATATGCTGTCCTTCATTCTATTTCCAGTGATTCTCGTTCCTTACCTCATCTCTCCATCAAACTCAGCTGCAGAGTAAGGCAGCAGGTGTTCACATGACAGCTATATTGTAAGATATGTATTTAAAAAGTGCCTTTTCTTTCATAGCATCTATAGGACACTGCTTGTTCCTCAGCTTAACTGAGTGTTTGCTGTTTGTCTGTCTCTCTCTGCTGCATTCTCTTTCTGTAACACCCTCAGAAGCAGCCAGACTGTAATGGCATATCAAGTAGCTGTAGAAATACTCGAGCACAGTCACTTCTCCTAATCCCAGTCTAGAATTCCTTACCATTCTTCCCAATTTTTAATTCCTCCTTTCTAGTTAGAACATCACTTTGTAGGTAATCCAAAATCTGCTGTCAAGGGAAGGAGAATCTTTCTTTTCCTGCTCAGTATTTACATCTTAAGATTTGTTAACATATATGTCTCGTGTCAAGGCATTTTTCCTTCAAATATGTCTTGAAGGAAAGAATAACAGCCCCCAAAAGGCCTGCTTATAGGTTATAAAAGGGTTTTACAGTGGCTTCTAGGGTTTGGTACAACGTGTGAGGGCAGTAACTAATGCCATTTGAGTATTTATTTTGTTGTATGAAGTTGATAATTTAGGTTTCCCTTATATTATTTTTCCATTTAATAAGCAGTCACACTGTTTGAAAGTCTCATCTGTTTGGAATAGTGTTGGTTTTAGACAATGACTGTTTGTATGGAATCTCTTTGAGTTGCTGCCCTTTCAGCTGTTCCCTTTCTGTTCCTTTTCACTTTATTCTAACAGAGGAGGTTCCTTAAATAGCTCAGAATTCTAAAATTGTCAGGCATCAGCTTTTTTCTTCAGCAGTATTTGGATATCTTTTACTTGAGCTGTGGGAGTACTTAGGATTTAATCAGTTTCTAATCCTAGAAGTTGCAGAAGGGCTCAGGAGGCTGCAGAGTAGCAAAAGCAAAACTTCTGTATGTGTTGAAATAATCAGAGTTCATCCATTTTTCCCAGTAAAGCATTTTGAGGGGAAAATTGCTGTACGGTATGATTCGTTTACTTGGCCTTTTTTGTGTTTATAAAGAAGACAAGATCCTATAAACCCTGCAGCCTTTAATCTTGGCCTTTTTCTTCACTGAAACTAGTTTAGTGGTTAGGGGAACCTCGTGTACAAGACAAGCAGTTACTTCTCATGTTTCAGTACGAGTTGTGCAAACCTGCAGTTTTCTGTCTGGAGTGGAGTTTGCACTAATTTTAGAAGTTTGTCATTGGTTGTGCTTTAAAGAAAGGAAAAAAAGTGGCCCAGATGCAGAGAAAAACCTGTGACACTGGACTTATTCTAGACCCAGATGCACAGGAGTCTGGTTTTACTGGACAGAGTCTGCAGTTGTACAAAGTCTGTACGGCTTGATATGCAGAATAATAAAACTCTGAACTTCGCTTTAGAGGATACACCTTTAACAAACATTTTGTACCCGAGTCACACTTCAGTAATGAAGTGCTTGTCTGGTCTGCTAGTACTGCCTCCCACTCATTAAGCACTGTGGAAAAGGGTTTAGTAAAGCTGCAGAAGGCGGTGTGTGGATTTTCTTGCGAGTATTTGCTTCTTGTAAGGGTTTTCTTGTAAGCATTCTGCTAAACAGATGTGGGATATTTCATCTGGCTTATCTGGTGTCAGCAGGTGAGATACAGAACTGAACGTACTACTGTGTTTTTGATTAGTAAAAATATAAAATTCTAGAAATACAGTTTTCAAACACCTTTTAATGTTTGGCATGCTTTTGGGAGCTAATTTTTGCCTTCATCTTACAGGTTATGTTTGAGACGTACCAGTTTTCTGGGGTATATGTAGCCATCCAGGCTGTTCTTACTCTGTACGCTCAAGGTAGGCAAAAATAACCTAAAATCTCTTTAGTTTATTAATGCGTTGCTGAGCCAAAGTACTAATATGGCATCACTGGGTCTTGGGCTTCATTCAATGCTGTTCTCTGAGTAAGCTCAGCTCTAACTGACAGACTTGCTTTTCATTTTGGGGAAACATTGATAGGTATCACTGTCAGTGTTATTTTCATGGATTACAAGCTTGTAAATGCAAAATCCTGGCTTATCAAAACGGTTACTGGTTCAGGGTGTAATTCAGTATTGCCTTTGGCAGCAAGTCTTAATGGCTGACTTCTGGTTTTCTGATCATGAGTGAATTTCAAGATGATGATCATGTGACTTTTGCAATATTTTCAGGGGAAAAAAATAAGTAGAAAGTTGAGTCTTTTGCTGTAGATAAAGTAGGTTAAAAGATCCTCAGCCTGAGTAGAAAATTACAAATTGACTGATTCCGGTGGAAATTCTACCACTGACTGCAATCCATCTAGAATTTTAAGGAGTGACTCAAGCACATCAGTTCTAATACAGTGACTCCTTACATCTGTTTATTAGTGACTTGGTATATTTAGCTGTCACGTAGCAGGACATAAATATCCTTGTCCATTAACACATCCTTGTAGTTTCTATGTCCAAGAGCCAAAGTGATGGGGTAGTGGAAAGGTGGTTCTGATATGCAAGTCATTAAAATTAGTTGAACCAAAACCACTTTTGCACACCTGAATATTAATTTTATTTGCTGTAATCTGTGCTATTACATTTTTTTTCCCTTGGTTTTTCCTTTGTTTTGCTTCCTTTAAGTATTTAATTGACTAACATCTACAGTCTTAAAATCTGCTGTAATTGTACATGTACCTTACTGTGTAGTGCTCAGTTATTTTGTGAATAACAAAATCGTGTTGCAACTTAGAGCAGTCTGCAATGTTTCTACATATCATCATCTGAAAGTTGAACACCTTCTAATGTGTAAAAATCAAGGGACCCGTAAATAAAACATTTGCTTTTGAAAAGTAAAAAAGCCCTTTAAAACATCTTACTTACTTATATTGCATTAAAGGCTAAAGTAGTGGCTAAAGTTACATAGAGATTTGCCTCATTTCAGTGCCTTTTTAAAGTCTCCCCGTAAAATATATTTTCTTGCTTTAGGCAGCTTGTGAAAAACTGTAAAACTATTTTCTGATCAACTTTCACCATTGATTTGTGACTCTTAAGTATAGAAACTTCTGTTTCTACACGTTTATGGTATCTCAGTTTTTTTACGCCTTAGAAGTTCATGGTTTTGTGGTAAACTTTTTTCATGAGAGTTGACTTTTTTTAGTCCATGAAAGTGGATCTGATTCAGCCTAATGCTACTTCTGTGTGGAAAAACTTAGGTGTGCACTGTATAGTCCAAATGTTCTTTACTTTATGAAAGCATTGCTTTGGTTTTTTGAATACCAGTCAAAATCAACAAGTCGTAAGAGTTGTAACAAGGTAAACTCGTGGCCTGGATATCTCTAGGTTTCTTCATATTTGAGAAATTAATGTAAGGTTGCACATATACAGCTGGATCTGTGGAGGGATTTGTGCCCCAACAAGCATTTAATGAGCATAGATATTCTCTTTAATTAGAGCGCAATTTAAGATGTCAAAACACCAGGTAAGGTTGCGAACGGTAGAGTTCTAAGCATCTAGGTAAAAGTAGAGGTAATACTTTTAAAAAAATTATATGAAAGCATTTGTTACTATGAAAACATTAAGTTTAAAATCCAGTGATGACTGAGGGAACACAGGCTGTGTTAAGATTATAATGAAAAAACCTTAAACTCGCTACTGTTCTGCTCCATTTATGAAACTACTAATAAAAGTTGTGCTTCTTTTTTTTTCCTCCCCATTCTTTTAGGTTTGTTGACTGGTGTTGTTGTGGACTCTGGAGATGGTGTAACCCACATTTGTCCAGTTTATGAAGGTTTCTCTCTCCCTCATCTCACGAGACGGTTAGATATCGCTGGGAGGGATATCACGAGGTACCTCATTAAGGTGAGCTGGGAAGAGTTCTTAAAGGTTGAGGCTGGTATCTGCGGTACTTTGATTCAAGTTAAAATCCCTTGATAGCAAGAAACCACTGTACAGTTTCCCTTTATTATTCATATGTTAATTTAGATAAAGAACTGCCTCTGTATTACTTTGGTCTGTTCTTACGTTTTCTCATGTAAATCACACGTGACGGTATTGATGTTACTCAGAGACATCACATTTTCTTAGTGGCAGTCTTGTAGGAAGGGAATTTATTCCATATTTGGGAAGGAAAACCTCAAAAGTTGGCTTTCTCAACACATAAAATGAAAGCTAGATTGTATTCTCTCAGTTCTACTCATCTCTTTTCAGAAAGACTTTCTTACAGTGTGGAAAATAGTGTAGTGATTCTTCCCCGATTGTTAAATAAGACAGCATGTTTGAAAGACAATTTGTTTGTTTGGGTGCTTTAAGAATAAGCAACATTCTGGATTGACAAATTTTATGGTTACACTGGAATACTGGAGTGTCCTGAAGTGAAGTCCTAAAGATAAGAATTATTTTGGTTATCTTTAATTTGTGATGGTTATACTGAAAGTTGTAATGATGAAGAAAATATCCCACTTGGAGTCACGCTGCTGCTATTCTGCTTTTCTGGTCATAATGGATATACTGGGATGGATTTGTCTCAATACTAAATTTGCCGTTAAAAAAAGGGAGATGAGCTTTGTCTGTCACATGTTTAAATGTACACCTCTGCTGAGAGATCTGGACTAACCTGCTGTGTTCCCTCCAGCTCCTCCTGCTGCGAGGTTACGCCTTCAACCATTCTGCTGACTTTGAGACCGTTCGCATGATCAAGGAAAAGCTCTGTTATGTGGGATACAACATTGAACAGGAGCAGAAACTGGCACTAGAGACCACAGTATTAGTTGAATCCTACACGGTAAGTCTCTTGGAGACAGTTTTTCTCCTAGGTTTAAATTCATTTAGCTTTGATTTCCTTCGCAGTTTTTCCTGGCAGTAGCTCGTTTCCCAGCCATAGGAGTCTGTTATAATCAGATTACTTGGTTCTGGGAAAAGCTTCTAAAAAGCTATTTTTTCAGATTTTCCGTAAGACTTTGCACTCATTTTTGTCATTGTAGATCCTTGAAATTTGAATATTACAGTGCAGGAACTTGTAGAGAAAGTGGACTTACTCCAGCATATCAGATTCTTTCAGCTTCTTCCGTATAGCAGTGAGACATATGAGACTGTTATCTGCTGTCAGGATTGGTAAACTTGCTCCTAGTAGAAGCTTTCTGTGATCACACATGGGAGAAAATAATTTGCAGAAAAGCATTACTCTTGCTGTAAGACCATCTTTTAAATTGATAATAGGAGTTGGTATTGTAAGGAAATGTTTGGTATGGATGTTTCTGGTCCCTGATGTCTCAGAGTGAGTTGCAGTGATTAAAGAATTTGTGTATTCTTTCAGTAGCACTGAATAACTTCTTGCAGTGCTGACAAGTATCAACAATTTCCTGTTTTAAAACATTAGAAGGCAATGTAGGTCATTTCCTCTTGTTTTTTTTTCCTTAGTATTCAAGTGGCTAAAAGCAGTCTTCTCAGTGGTGTTTTTACTTCCCTAGCTCCCAGATGGCAGGATTATCAAAGTCGGTGGAGAACGGTTCGAGGCACCGGAGGCTCTTTTCCAGCCTCACTTAATAAATGTGGAAGGGGTTGGTGTGGCTGAGTTGCTGTTTAACACCATCCAGGCCGCTGACATCGATACCAGGTAAGAGCACAGTGTTTAAAATCCTCTGTCAGGATGCAGGGGTGATGTGAGAACTGCACTCAGAGTAACATCTTTTGCTTTAGACACTCGTGTGTTGCTGGGGGAGGGTGTATGCTGGGAGAGGCACTCAGGCTGAGGTCTTGGAGCTCTGCAGGTTGTCTGGAAACTATTTTGGTGTGAATGAGCAGATGAAATCTTGAAAGCACAGTATTTTTTTACTGCTGCTTTCTGGTAAAGCATGAGCAAGTCTGTCTTTGTGTAGTGACCCTTTTTCAGATTTGTATTTGCTCCCCTGTCCGTACAGGTACCTACCCCTCATGCAAGGTAAACTCTACAACACTAGAAAGACTGTTTTTCTTTGGGTCAGGTCTGAATTCTACAAGCACATTGTGCTGTCTGGAGGGTCCACCATGTATCCCGGGCTGCCCTCGCGGCTGGAGCGGGAACTGAAACAGCTCTACCTGGAACGAGTTCTGAAAGGAGATGTGGAAAAACTCTCGGTGGGTATCGAGTGGCTGCTTCGTTTGCGGGGACACGGAGTCTTATCCTGAATCCCCACTAGAGGGAACCAAGTAGTCAAAAATGACAGAGGCTGCGGGTGGCCCTCCGGGTGACTTGCAAAATCGCTGCCTCTCCTTCTTCACACCCCGGCGCTTCCTTTGCAATAGTCACCTTTTAGTCCGTGCTAAGAGCGAGTAATTCCTGAAGTCTTGGGTTAGTTCCAATGTAAAATGGGCTAGGACACAACTTGTAACGTAGGTTAAACAAAGCTAAGGAGGGTGTTTTGTGCCTTAAAGTCATCATTGGGCAAAAATAATTTTTTTTTTTTTGATCTGTGAAAGTTTTGATTCATACTACAAATGAAATACTCAAAAGTGAGAGGCTGGAGTTCAAGTGGAATAAGTTTTCCTTTTTCATTGGTTACTGTGATAAGGAGGCAACAGCCACACACACATTACAGAAGTAACACTGTGTTGTAATGCTGTCTGCTTTTCAAGGAGGAGATATTTACAGAGAAAACTCCTTTGAGTGGAGTTTCCAATGTTGAACTAAATTGAACTTCCCTGGTTCTTAATACAGTGTCCTCTAAAGATCTTTTGTGGCAATATGGAATGACTCAATTGTACAGAATGTTTTAAAACTGAGACAATACTGCACACAAATTACTGTACTCATTATTGCTCTTGAAGTTAGAGCTTTAGCATTGAAGAATTTAAGGGACTATTAATTCATTAAGCTGGCCTAGGTGTAAATTTAAAATCTGTTTCATCTACCATTTAAAACTGGGTATAATTCTAAAATATTTTGTGATTTTGTGATCTGGTAACTTCTGATAATTTTTAGCCATTGAAGCTTATGAAGTATTTCACTCTTTACTGTGTTCATGAAATGCAAAAATTGAGTCTTTAATTTTATATTCTGACTCCTGGACTTTTTGTGGATATACTGAAAGTACAGTTCTGGAGGAGGTGTCAATAGCTGTCTCTAATTTCCAGTACAGAGTGGTTATTTTACTGGGGTTGCACAAGCTGGAAGCTCACACGGGGCACCCTGTGCTAGCGTTTCAGTTCTTTGGTTGCGTTTTTCTCACTAGACAGTTTCCACTTCTTTGTTCTGGTGGAAAGCCCAGTTTTATTTTTGAAAGGCTTTGAGGTTCAGGGATCCCAGTAACAGTTTCTTTCCTTTCTCTTAGAAATTTAAGATCCGAATCGAGGATCCACCCCGTCGGAAGCACATGGTGTTCCTGGGGGGCGCGGTTCTAGCAGACATCATGAAAGACAAAGACAACTTCTGGATGACCCGACAAGAATACCAGGAAAAGGGAGTGCGTGTGCTGGAGAAGCTTGGTGTGACTGTTCGATAGATCCCAAAGCTTGTTCCCATCACGTGTCTAAAGCTTTTTTTTCTTTCATTGCCAATCTCTGAACTCACTCAGCTACATGCTATGGAAGGGCCTGTCTGTGGCCTTTTGACCCAAACGTCAGGTTTTGTTCTGGTTTCTTGGGGTAGCTTTTGTTAAATGTTTCTTAATGTGGCTAAATTTGACTATTAAATTTGACCACTTCCCTGCAAACAAAACGGAGCAAGAGCAGCCTGTCTACTTCATTGTTCCTTCCCAGTAGGCAATTGGGTAATTCTGGTAGGCTTTTTCTTCTGGGTTTATTGCTGTAGTCCTGCTTGCTTTTGTCTCTAGTTCACGAGGGGTTGTGTGCCTTTTCTAGCATAAAAAACCTTTAAACAAGAGTTTTTGCTATTGGATCATTGTGGTGATTATCTTTGCATCTTTATGCCTCTCTCTACATCATTTTTTTTTTTTTTCTTTTCCTGCAAATTAGGAGTTCTGGTTAAACATCGCTAGAAACTAGTTGAAGTAGCTGGAATGGCTTTAACACGCCGTTTCCATGTAATGTGGTTCCGTATGCACTGCTGCCTAAACTGGCTTCTGAGGGGGTTTATCCTCAAAGGTGGTGGTGGTGGGGCTTCCAGACTGTATTTCTCTGTGGGAATGTACAGTTGCCACAAATGGAGACAACACCTCACGTTCTGGCAAATGTACATTTGTGGCCTTAGGTGTCTTTTTTTTTTTTTACTGGAGAGAGGAGACAGGTTTGAGCTGTGTTGCTTTTTTTGTTAAGGGACAGCTTGGGGGGGGTCAGCCTGACCAAAAATGCCTCTTTTTATAACTAAATTTTGGTACCATGTTGTCTCAGCATAGGGAGCAAGAATGTTAAATTAGCTATTCTGTAATTGTTGAGAAACTTAGATATGCTGAGACAGGAGCCTCTAAACTTATTGAAGTGATTTAATACCTTCAGAAACGCTTGTGAAAACTGTAACTTTAGACATTAAAATCCCCAGAAATAAGTTTTAAAAAAGTCTGATGTTTTAAGTGCTTGTATGTACATCAGAAGCACTTCCATTAAACTTTACAAGTATATTAACCTAGTGCCAAGTAGTTACTGCAAATGAATATTTCAATGACCAGTGTTTATTGCAGCAAGCAGATATTTATAAACAACCAGTGGCAGTAGATTATAAAGAATGACTTATATTTCTTCCGGTTAAAAATAACATTGGATTATGAGATGTTGTTGGTTGGTAAATAGCCACAATTCATTCTATCCCATCTTGATTTTTGATACTTAACGTGGGATGGGGAAGGAAGTGAAAACCAGTGATGAAAATGCTGTTTTCCAGAAAGTACATTAAAGCTGAGCTGTTCTAAAAAACAGAAGTTGTCACTAGTAATTATCAGCCACCTTCTCTGAGTATAGTTGCCTGTATTTTTTTTCCCTGCTAGCAGACTGGTAACTATCTTTGCTATAAAATCTGCCTTACAGTAAGCATAGCAAAAACTGCCAGTTAGACTTAGTTCTACTTTGCTTTCCGTGGAAATAACACATTACTTCTTACTGGTTTTCGAAGCCTACCGTAACATTTAAGCATAAGGAAGTTAAGATCTGCTTTTGACTTCCAAACCTTGGAATGTACAAGACATGCTTTCGTACACTTGCCATTTGTCTACATCTTTACATTAATAATCGACCCCAGGAACACAGAAATATTAAACTCCCTTGGATTCTTAAAATCTGCTTTCTTTCTAAATCGAGCAGACAGCTTCCTTTGGCTGAGCGAGCCAAAGGGGCACAAACCATGTCTGCATTTCTTTAATAACAAGACAGTCACTATAGTATTGCTAGTAATGACCATTTAATTATAGGTGGGTGGGGTTTTTTGCAGCTATATTTACTCTTAACTTGAACAATATGAATTTCCAGGCATGCCGGTCGTGCCTCAGTGCATGCACTTAAGCAGTTACTAGATTTTTGGGGACATGAATGTAAGGGGTACTCTGAATTCCTGTAGTCTTCTAAACATTTAATACACAAGACTTAAAAAGTGCTGTGGGCTTGCTTTAGAGCTATGATTTCTCAAGTGACTGTCTCTGGGCTTTTCAGACAGTGTTGGGAATCATGGAAATAAACCAAAGAATGACTTGAAAAAACTTTTCTTGAGTGACAATCTGTCATGTGGTTTTTCAAATCTAGACCTCGACCCTGCAACCCCTTTTCTTAAACCATCTTCTCCCCTGTCCATTGGATTCGGTTAGGTATGTGCATGTTTGAGTAAAGGTTTTGGAATCTGGCCCTTTCACTAGAGAACTTCACAGCACCATGAGTAATAAACGCCAGTTGATTGTGCAGAATCTTGGGTTTCCATGGAAACCATGTATATATTAAAAAAAAAAAAAAAAAAGAGGCAATAGCATTTTAAATTAACTGTTGTCACGGATTCAGAGGAACACATATGTAATCCAAGTACTGAATGGGGTGTTCCAGTTGTGCTCACTGTGGTTCTCCATGTGTGTGTTTGCACACAGGAGAGAGTGTGTGTGTGTGTGTGTTCTCTCAGCTGACAGCTTCAATATTGCTATGAAAGCAATCTGGTTTTAAAATTTTTTT